>JAJOOH010015332.1:0-48689 GCA_029582605.1 Solanum gracilifrons | reverse complement strand
TTCTAAATTTTGACTCTTAGAAATTGAGTGTCCTTAAGGGTTTGTTTGGTATGAAGGAAATTTTTTTCCTATTTTCTAATGTTTGGTGGAAATGAGCGTTAATAAAATAGTATGAGTATACGAGAAGGTTCTCAAACTCATTACAAAGGTCCTAATAAAGATTTTTGAGAAAAAAAATTGGATGCTCTGGGAGCCAGATCCATGGGCTAATACACACAGGCAAATTGGAGAATTTGGGTGATTCTTATAAAAGGCCTTGTAAATACGGAAATGTGCGTTAAAAATAGTGTCAGTATACGTGAATGTTCCCCAACTCATTACGGAGGTCCTCATAAGGTTTTTTTTAGAAAAAAATTTGGGTGCTCCAAACGCCAGATCCATGGGCATTAACACACGAAAAACCGAGAAATTCGGGTGATTCTTATAAAGGGCATGTAAATATTGAAATGGGAGTTAAAAATGGTATTAGTATACATGAAGGTTGCCCAACTCATTATGGAGGTCCTAATTAAGTTTTTTGAGAAAAAAAAAATGAACCCCGAGCGCCAGAACACACAAAAATATGGAGAATTTGGGAGATTTTTTTTAAAAAGGCGTGAAAATGCGGAAATAAACATTAAAAAAATGGTGTGAGTATACATGAAGGTTCCTCAACTCATTATGGAGGTCCTCATAAAGTTTTTTGAGGAAATCTTTTTGGGTGCTCCGAACGTTAGATCTATGGGCTAATACACATGAAAAATTAAAAAAATTGGTGATTCTTAAAAAATTGGCTTGTAAGTGCGGAAATGGGCGTTAAAAAATTGGTGTGAGTATACGTGAAGGCTCCTGAACTCATTACGAAGGTCCTCATAAAAAATTTTAAGAAAAAAATTGTTCCAGGCTCTATATCCATAGGCTAATACACACGAATAATTAGAAAATTTGGGCGGTTCTTATAAAAAAGGCTTGTGAATGCGAAAATGGGCGTTAAAAAATGGTGTGAGTATACGTGAAAGTTCCTCAACTCATTACGGAGGTCCTCATGAAGTTTTTTTTTAAAAAAATTGGGTGCTCCGTGCTCCAGATTAATGGGCTAATGCACATGAAAAAATTAGAAATTTGGGCTATTCTAAAAAAGGGGCTTGTAAATACGGAAATGGTTGTTTAAAAAATTGTGTGAGTATACGTGAAGGTTCCCCAACTCATTACGGAGGTCATCATAAAGTTGTTTAAAAAAAAAAATTGGGTGCTCTGAGCGCCAGATCCATGGGCTAATACACACGAAAAATTGGTGAATTTAAGCGATTCTTAAAAAAGGTTTGTAAATGCAGCAAGGACATTAAAAATGGTGTGAGTATACTTGAAGGTTCCCCAAGTAATGACGAGGGTCCTCATAAAGTTTTTTGAAAATATAAATTGGGTGCACAAGCGCCACATCCATGTGCTAATAAACACGAAAAATCGCTGAATTTTGGTGATTTGTAAAAAAAGGGATTGAAAATATAGAAATGGACATTAAGAAAATAATGTGAGTATACGTGAAGGTCCCCAACACATTACGTAGGTCCTCATATAGTTTTTTGAGAAAAAATTTTTGGGTGCTCAGGGTGCAATATCTATTGACTTATGCACACGAAAAATTGGGGAATTTGGACAATTCTTAAAAAAGGGCTTGTAAATGCCGAAATGTGCGTTAAAAAAATGATGTGAGCATACTTAAAGGTTCCTCGACTCATTATAGAGTTCCTCATAAAGCTTTTTAAGAAGAAAAAATTGGGTGTTACGAGCGCCAAATCCATGGGCTACACATGAAGAATCAAAAAATTTGGCAATTCTTAAAAATTCGCTTGTAAATGCAAAAATGGGAGTTAAAAATTATTTGAGTATACGTGAAGGTTTCCCAACTCATTACGGAGGTTCTCATAAAATTTTTAAGAAAATATTTTTGGGTTCTACGGGGGGCAGATCCTATAGCTAATATACTCAAAAAATTGGGGAATTTAATGATCCTTAAAAAAAGGGTTTGTAAATGCGGAAATGAGCGTTAAAAATGGTGTGAGTATACTTGAAGGTTCCTTAACTCATTACGGAGGTCCTTATAACGATTTTTGAGGATAAAAATTTGGGTGCTCCGGACGCCAGATCCATAGGCTAATACACACGAAAAATTAAGGAATTCGGGCAATTCTTAAAACAGGGCTTGTAAATGCGAAAATAGGCGTTAATAAAATGGTGTGAGTATACGTGAAGGTTCACCAACTCATTACGGAGGTCCTCATAAAGTTTTTTGAGAAAAAATTTTGAACTCCGGCGCCAGATCTATAGGCTAATACATACGAAAAATTGGAGAATTTGAGCGATTATTAAAAAAAGGCTTGTAGATGCGGAAATAAACATTAAAAAATGGTGTAAATATACATGAGGTTCCCCAACTCATTAGGCCCTCATAAGTTTTTTGAGAAAAACTTTTTGGGTGTTCGGGACGCCAAATTCACGGGATAATACACACAAAAACTTGAGAAATTTCGGAGATTTTTAAAAAAGGGTTTGTAAATGTGAAAATGTGCGTTAAAAATGGTGTGAGTATACGTGAAGGCTCACCAACTCATTATGGAGGTCCTCGTAAAATATTTTAAGAAAATAATTTTGGGTGCTCTGGGCTCTAGCTCGATGGGCATTAACACACGAAAAATGGAGAAATTTGGCCGATTATTAAAAAAGGGTTTGTAAATTGTAAATAGGTGTTAAAAAATTGGTGTCAGTATACGTGAAGGTTCCCTAACTCATTACGGAGGTCCTCATAAAGTTTTTGAGAAATAACTTTGGATGCTCTGGGCTCTAGATCCATGGGATAATAAACACGAAAAATCAGAAAATTTGAGTGATTCTTAAAAATGGGTTTGTAAATGCGGAAATGGGCATTCAAAAATGGTATGACTATATGTGAATGTTCCCCAACTCATTACGGAGGTCCTTATATTTAGAAGAAAAAATTGGGTTCTCCGGGCACCATATCCATGGAAATCAATACACATGAAAAAGCAGGTAATCGGGCGATTCTTTAAAAGAGGTTGTGAATGTGGAAATGAGCGTTAAAAAATAGCGTCAGTATAAGTGAAGGTTCCTCCACTCATTATGGAGGTCCTTATAAAGTTTTATGAGAAAAAAAATTGAACTCTGGATGCCAAATTCTTGGGTTAATACACACAAAAATTGAGAAATTTGGGCAATTTTAAAAAAAGGGCTTGTAAAATGCGGAAATGGACGTTAAAAATAGTGTGAGTATACATGAAGGTTCCCCAACTCATTACGGAGGTCCTCATAAAGTTTTTTGAGAAAAACTTTTTTGGTGCTCTGGATGACAGATTCATGGGCTAATACACACGAAAAATAAGGAAATTTGGGCGATCCCTTTTTTAAAAATTGCCAAAATTCTCTAAATTTTTGTGTGTATTAGCCCATTGATATCGCTCCCAAAGTGACCAAATTTTTTTACTCAAACAACTTTATGAGGACCTCCGTAATGAGTTGGGAAACTTCACGTATACTCACACCATTTTTTTATTCCCCATTTCCATAATTACAAGCCCTTATTAAAGAATCACTCAAATTTCCTAATTTTTGTGTGTATTAGCCCATGGATCTGGCGCCCAAAGCACCCTAAACTTTTTTCTCAAAGTTTTTTATGAGGACCTTCGTAATGAGTTGGGGATCATTCATGTATACTCGCACCATTTTTTTAACGTCCATTTCCGCATTTAGAACCCCTTTATTAAGAATCACCTAAATTTCCTGATTTTTCGTGTGTATTAGCCCATGGATCTTGCGCCCAAAACATCAAAATTTATTTTTTCAAAAAATTTATGAGGACCTCTGTAATGAGTTGGGAAACCTTCATATATACTCAAATCATTTTTTATTGCTCATTTCTGCATTTACAAGCCTATTTTTACGAATCTCCCAAATTACCTGATTTTTCGTGTGTATTAGGCCATGGATTTGGTGCCCGGAGCACTCTAATTTTTTTTTTATCAAAAACTTATTCAGGACCTCCGTCATGAGTTAGGTAACTTTCACGCATACTCACACCATTTTTAACGCTCATTTCCACATTAACAAGTCCTTTTTTAAAAATCGTCCGAATTCTCTAATTTTTCGTGTGTATTATCCCATGGATATGACATCTGGAACACTCAAATTTTTTCTCAAAATACTTTATAAGGACCTCCGTAATGAGTTAAGGAACATTCAAGAATACTCACACAATTTTTTAGCGTCCATTTGCGCATTTACAAACCTTTTTTAAGGATCGCCAAATTTCCCGATATTTCGTGTATATAAGCCATTATATTTGCCGCCTAGACCACCCAAAAAATATTTTCTCAAAAATTTCATGAGGACGTCCGTAATGAGTTGGGGAGCCCTCACGTATACTCACATAATTTTTTAACACTCATTTCCGCATTTAAAATCACTTTTTTAAGAATCGCCCAAATTCTCAGATTTTTTGTATGTATTAGCCCATTGATTTGGTGCCCAAAGCACCCAATTTTTTTCTTTAAAAAGCTTTATGAGAACCTCTATAATGAGTTGAGGAACATTTACATATACTTACATCATTTTTTTAAAGTCCATTTTCGCATTTACAAGCTCTTTTTTGAGAATTACCAAAATTTCCTAATTTTTCCTGTGTATTTGTCCATCGATATGGCGCCTAAAGTACCCGTTTTTTTCCTTAAAAACCCTTATGAGGACCCACGTAATGAGTTGGGGAACCTTCATGTAGACACACACCATTTTTTCAACGTCCATTTCCGCATTTACAAGCTCTTTTTTAAGAATTGTCAAAATTCCTCAATTTTTCGTATGTATTAGCCCATGGATCTGGCGCCCAGAGCTCCCAAATTTTTTTTCTCAAAAACTTTATGAGGACCTCCGTAATGAGTTGGGAAACCTTTACGTATACTCACACAATTTTTTAATGTCTATTTCCGCATTTACAAGCCCTTTATTAAGAATTGCCTAAATTTTCCTATTTTTCGTATGTAATACCAATGGATCTGGCGTCTAGAGCACCCAAATTATTTTTCTCAAAAAACTTTATGAGGACCTCCGTAATAAGTTGGGTAACCTTCATGAAAACTAACACCATTTTTTAACGCATATTTCTGCATTTACAAGCAATTTTTTTAAGAATCACCCAACTTTCTAATTTTTCGTATGTATTAAACCATGAATATGGCATGCGACGCACCCACATTTTTTTTTATCAAAAAAATTTTATGAGGATGTCCGTAATGAGTTAAGGAATTTTTACGTATACTCGAACCATTTTTAACGCCCATTTCGACATTTACAATCCATTTTTTAAGAATCGCCCAACCTCCCTCATTTTTCGTGTATGTTAGCTCATGGATATGGCGCCCGAAGCACCCAAATTTTTTTTCTCAAAAAACTTAATGAGGGCTTTTATAATGAGTTAGGGAACCTTCACGTATACTCACACCATTTATTAACGCAATTTTTGCATTTACAGCCCCTTTTTTAAGAATCGCACAAATTCCTTTATTTTTCGTGTGTATTACCCCATGCGTCTAGCGCCGGGAGCACCCAATTTTTTTCTCAAAAAACATTGTTAGGACCTCCGTAATGAATTAGGAAACCGTCATGAATACTCACACTATTTTTTAATGCCCATTACCGCTTTAACAAGCCATTTTATAAGAATCAATTTCTCAATTTTTTGTATATATTAGGCCATGGATCCGGCACCCACAGTACCCAAAATATTTTTCTCAAAAAACTTTATGAGGACCTCCGTAATGTGTTGGGGAACCTTCATGTATACTGACATTAATTTTTTAATGCCCATTTCTGCATTTTCAAGCCATTTTATAAGAATCTCCGAAATGTCTTGGTTTTTCGTGTGTATTAGCCCATAGATCTGACATCCGGAGCACCTAAAAAATTTCTCAAAAAACTTTATGAGAACCTCCGTAATGAGTTGGGAAACCTTCGCGTATACTCACACCATTTTCTAACGCCCATTTTTGCATTTGCAAGCCTTTTTTTAAGAATCGCTCAAATTCTCATATTTTTTGTGTGTACTAGCCCATTAATCTGGCGCACGGAGCACCCAATTATTTTTCTCCAAACACTTTATGAGGACCTCTGTAATGAGTTGGGAAACCTTCACGTATAATCACACCATTTTATTAATTCTCATTTTCGCATTTACAAGCCCTTTTTTAACAATCGTCCAAATTCTCCGATTTTACGTGTGTATTAGCCCACGGATCTGGTGTTTGGAGCACCCAAAAAAAATTTCTCAAAAAATTTATGAGGACTTCCCTAAAGAGTTGGAGAACCTTCACGTATACTCACACCATTTTTAACACTCATTTCAGCATTTACAAGCCTTTTTTAAGAATTGCCCTAATTCCAGATTTTATCGTGTGTATTAGCCCATAGATCAAGCGCCTAGAGCACCTGAATTTTTTTTCTCAAACAACATTATGAGGACCTCCGTAATGAGTTGGGGAACCTTCACGTATACTCACACCATTTTCGCATTTACAAGCCATTTTTTAAGAATCACCCTAATTCTCCAATTTTTTGTGTATATTAGCCCATGGATCTGGAGCCTGGAGCAACTAATTTTTTTCCCTCAAAAACTTTATGAGGATCTCTGTAATCACTTAGAAAACCTTCACGTATACGTACACCATTTTTAATGCCTATTTCCGCATTTACAAGCCCTTTTTTAAGAATCGTCCAAATTTCCCGATTTTTCATGTGTATTAGCCCATTGATATGGTGCCCAGAGCACCTAAAAAGTTTTTCTCAAAAACATTTATGAGGAACTCTGTCATGAGGTGGAGAACCTTCACGTATTCTCACACCATTTTTTAAGAATCATTTTCGCATTTACAAGCCTTTTTTTAAGAATCACCCAAATTCTCCAATTTTTCGTGTGTATTGGCCCATTAATCTAGCACCCAGAGAACCCAAATTTTTTTCTCAAAAAACTTTGTGAAGGCTGCCGTAATGAGCTTGGGAACCTTCATGTATAATCAAACCATTTTTAACGCCATTTTTGCATTTACAAGCTTTTTTTATGAATCGCCCAAATTTCCCAATTTTTCAGGTGTATTAGCCTATTGATATGACGCTCGGAGAACCCAAAATGTTTTTCTCAAAGAACATTATGAGGACCTTCGTAATGAGTTTGGAAACTTTCACGTATACTCACACAATTTTTTAACGCTCATTTACGCATTTACAAACATTTATAGAAGAATCGCCCAAATTTCCTGATTTTTCATGTGTATTAGCACAAGGATCTGGCGTACGGTGCACCCAAAACACTTTTCTCAAAAACTTTATGAGGACCTCCGTAATGAGTTGGGGAACCTTCACGTATACTTACACCATTTTTTTAATGCCTATTTCCCCATTTACAAGCCGTTATTTAAGAATCGCCTAAATTCTCTGATTTTTCGTATGTATTGGCCTGTTGATCTAGCGCCCAGAGCACCCAACGTTTTTTTCTCAAAAAATTTTATGAGGACCTACGTAATGAGTTGTGTAACCGTCACGTATACTCACACCATTTCCGCATTTTCAATCCCTTTTTGAGAATCACCCAAATACTCTGATTTTTCGTGTGTATTAGCCCATGGATCTGGCGCTAAGAGTACCCAAATTTTTTTCACTCAAAAAACTTTATGAGGACCTTCGTAATGAGTTGGTGAACCTTCATGTATACTCACACCATTTTTCGTAATGTGTATTAGCCCATTGATCAAGCGCCGGAGCACCCAAAAGATTTTTTCTCAAAAATCTTTAGTAGGACCTCCGTCATGAATTGGGGTGGGGAGTCTTCACGTATACTCAGATCCTTTTTTTAAAGCCCATTTCGAGATTTACAAACCCTTTTTAAGAATCACATAAATAATCTGATTTTTTTTGTGTATTAACCCATGGATTTGGTGCTCACAACATCCAAATTATTTTTCTCAAAAAACTCTATAAGGACCTTCGTAATTAGTTGGGGAACCTTCACGTATACTCATACCATTTTTGTAATGCCTATTTCCGCATTTACAAGCCTTTTTTTAAGAATTTCATAAATTCTCCGATTTTTTGTGTGTATCTTTCCATGGATCGGGAGCCCGGAGCACCCAAATTTTTTATCTCAAAAAACATTAAGTGGACTTACGTAATGAGTTGGGGGATCTTCTCGTATACTAACACCATATTTGAACGCCTATTTCAGCATTTACAAGCCTTTTTTTAAGAATCACCCTAATTTCTCAATTTTTCGTGTGTATTAGCCCATAGATCTGGCCTTCCGAAGTACCCTAAATTTTTTCTCAAAAAACTTTATGAGGACCTCTGTAATGAGGTGGGAAACCATCACGTATACTCACATTATATTTTTAATGCCTATTTCTGCATTTACAAGCTCATTTTAAAGAATCGCTTGAATTTCCTGATTTTAGTGTGTATTAGCCCATGGATCTAGCGCTCGGAGCACCCACATTTTTCTTATCGAAAACTTTATGAGGACCTCCGTAATGAGTTGGGGAACATTCACGTATACTCACACCATTTTTAACACCTATTATCGCATTTACAAGCCCTCTTTTAAGAATCGCCAAAATTCTTTGATTTTTCGTATGTATTAGCTCATTGATCAAGCGTCCGAAGCATCCAATTTTTTTTTCTCAAAAAACTTAATGAGGACCTCCGTTATGAGTTGGGGAGCCTTCACGTATAATCAGAACATTTTTCAACGATCACTTCTACATTTACAAACCCTTTTTTAAGAATCACATAAATTCTTCAATTTTTCGTGTGTATTATCCCATGGATCTAACGCCATGAGCACCCAATTTTTTTCTAAAAAAACATTATGTGGACGTCCATAATGAGTTGAGAACCTTCTCATATACTTACACCATTTTTTTAACGCCCATTTCTGCATTTAGAAACATTTTTTTAAGAATCGCCTGAATTTCCTAATTTTTCATGTGTATTCACCCATGGTTCTGGCTCCCGGAGTACCCAAAATTCTTTTCTCAAAACACTTTATGAGAAACTCCGTAATGAGTTGGGGAACCTTTACGCATACTCACACCATTTTTAAAGCCCATTTCCGCATTTACAAGCTTTTTTTTTAGGAATCACCCAAATTTTCTGATTTTTTCGTGCGTATTAGCCTATGGATTTGACTCCCAGAGCACCCTAAAATATTTTTCTCAAAAAAATTTTATGAGGACCTCCGTAATGAGTTTGGAAACCTTCACGTATACTCACATTATTTTTGTTAATGTCCATTTTTGCATTTATAAGCATTTTTTAAAGAATCTCCCAAATTTCACAATTTTTAGTGGGTATATTAGCCCATAGATCTGGTGCCCGCAGCACCCAAATTATTTTTTTCAAAAACCTTTAAGAAGACCTCCGTAATGAGTTGGGGAACCTTCACATATACTACCACCATTTTTAACACCCATTTCCTCATTTACGAGCCCGTTTTTAAGAATTGCCCAAATTTTTCGATTTTTCGTGTGTTAATTAAGCCTATGGATCTGGCGCCCGGTGCAACCAAAATGTTTTTCTCAAAAAGTTTTATGACAACCTCCGTAATGAATTGGGAAACCTTCACGTATACTCACACCATATTTTTAATGCCCAGTTTCGAATTTACAAGCCTTTTTTAAGAATCGTCCGAATTTCTTGATTTTTCGTGTGAGCCCATGCATCTAGCAATCGAAGCACCCAAATTTTTTTCTCAAAAAACTTTACGAGGACCTTTGTAATGAGTTGGGGAAACTTCACGTATACTCACACCATTTTTTAACGCCCATTTCCATATTTACAAGCTCTTTTTTATGAATCGCCCAAATTCTCGATTTTTCGTGTGTATTAGCCCATGGATCTGGCGCCAGGAGCACCCAATTTTTTTTCCTCAAAGAAGTGTATGAGGACCTCTGTAATGAGTTAGGAAACCTTCACGTATACTCGCACCATTTTTTTAACGCTCATTTCCGCATTTACAAGCCCTTTTATAAGATTCACCCAAATTCCCCGATATTTCGTGTGTATAAGCCCATGTATCTGACGCCCAGAACACCTAAATTTTTTTTCTCAAAAAACTCTATTAGGACCTCCGTAATGATTTGGGGAACTTTCACGTATACTCACACCATTTTTTAATTCTCATTTCAATATTTACAAGCTCTTTTTAAGAATCGCCTAAACTCCCCAACTTTTCGTGTGTATTATTAGCCCATAGATTTGGCTCCCGGAGCACCCAAATTTTTTTTTCTCAAAAAACTTTATAAGGGCCTCCGTAATGGGTTGGGGAAATTTCACGTATACTCACACCATTTTTAACACCATTTCCGCATTTACAAGCTCTATTTTAAAAATCGCCTAAATCTTTGAATTTTTCGAGTGTATTAGTCAATAGATCAGGCCCTCGGAGCACCCAAAAAAAATTAGTCAAAAAACTTTATGAGTACTTTCGTAATGAGTTGAGGAATCTTCATGTATACACACACCATTTTTAACGCTATTTCTGCATTTACAACATTTTTTTAAGAATCGCCCAAGTTATTCGACTTTTCGTGAGTATTAGCCTATGGATCTGGCGCCCGGAGCATCCAAATTAATGTTCTCAGTTTTTGTATGTTATCCTATGAATATTTTGGTGATATGACTTTTAATTTTATTTTTTTTGCGAAACCTTTATAAAATACTCTGTAGGGAGCTGTGGATTAGTAGGTACAGTCTTACCCTTTTTGCGACATTTTAAGATATTTAGGAACTAATTTATAAGAATTATGCAATTTTCTCAATTTTGTATGTTCTAAACTTTCATAATCCCCTTCATGTATCATAAAAGATTATCTTCTCATCTTGGACTGGAGGACACACTTTGTTGCATAAATCTATCTTTTCAACCAAAAAATTGTATTGAAGTTGGAGAATGTTTTCCTTACTTTTTGAAGGGAAGTCAGTTTCCTTGAATTTGAAGAAAATGAGTTGATTTGAAAAATATTCTCAAAAAAGGACTTGTAAATGCAGAATGGGCTTTAAAAAAATGGATTCAATATACGTGAAGGCTCCCAAACTCATTATGAATGTCCTCATACAATTTTTTAAGAAAAAACTATTGGGTGCTCTGGGCTCTAGATCCAAGGGCTTATATACACACGAAAAATTATGAAATTTGGGCGATACTTATAAAAGGGTTTGTCAATACGAAAATAGGCGTTAAAAAATGGTGTGAGTACACGTGAAGGTTCCCCAACTCATTACAGAGGTCCTCATAAAGTTTTTTGAGAAAAATATTTTGGGTTCTCCGGGCCAGATCCATGGGCTAATACACACAAAAAATTTGGGAATTCGACGGTTCTTAAAAAAGGGCTTGTAAATACAGTAATGGGCGTTAAAAAATGGTATGAGTATACATGAAGTTTCCCCATTCATTACGAAGTCCTCACAAAGTTTTTTGAGAATTTTTTTTTGATGGTCCGGGCGCCTGATCCATGGGCTATTACACACAAAATATTTTAAAAATTGGGCGATTCTTATAAAAGGGCTTGTAAATGCAGAAATGGCGTTAAAAATGGTGTGAGTATACGTGAAGGTTCCCAAACTCACTACGAAGGTCCTCATAAAGTTTTTTGAGAAAAAAAAATTTGAACGGCCCGGGCGCCAGATCCATGGGCTAATAAACACGAAAAATTGGAGAATTTGGGTGATTCTTAAAAAAAGGTTTGTAAATGTAGAAATAAGCGTTAAAAAATGGTGTGAGTATACGTGAAGGTTTCCCAACTTTTTACGAAGTTCTTCATAATATTTTTGAGAAAAAAAACATGGGTGCTCCGGGCTCTATATCCATTGGCTATTACATACGAAAAATCGAGAAATTTGGGTGATTCTTATAAAAGGGCTTGTAAATGCGGAAATGGACGTTAAAAAAATTATGTGAGTATACGTGAATGTTATCCAACTCATTATGGCGGTCCTCATAAAATGTTTTGAGATAAAAATTGCTTTGGGCGCCATATCAATGGGCTAATACACACAAAAAAATCAGGGAATTTGGACGATTCTTAAAAATGACTTATAATTACGGAAATGACAATAAAAAAATTGTGTGAGTATACGTGAAGGCACCCCAACTCATTACGGAGGTCCTCATAAATTTTTTTGAGGAAAAAAATTTGGGTTCTCCGGGCGCTAGATGCGGAAATGATGTTAAAAAAATGGTGTGAGTATATGTGAAGGTTCCCCAACTCATTACGGAGGTTCTTATAAAAAATTTTGAGAAATTTTTTTTCGATGCTCTGGGCGCCAAATCCATGGGCTAATATAAACACGAAAAATCATGAAATTTGAGCGATTCTAAAAAAAAAAGGACTTGTAAATGCGAAAATGAACGTTAAAAAAATTGTGTGAGTATACGGAAGGTTCCCCAACTCATTACGGAGGTCACACACGAACAACTAAGAAAATCACCTAATTCCTATAACTTGACCCTTAAATGCCCAAAATGGACTCTAAAAATTGTGTGAGTGTATGTACTGCTCGCCCAATTCCCTACGAAGGTTTCGTAAAGATTTCACAATTAAATCATCTAAAATGCATATCACCAAAATATTCATGGGCCTTATTTACCCATACTAAACTCAGAAAATGGTGAGATTATACGTACTGCTCCCCCAACTCCCTATGGAGATTTCCTTAAAGATTTCGCAAATAAATCGTGTAGAACCCGTATCACCAAATTTTCATGGTCTTACCCACACGAAAATTGAAAATATCGCCTAATTTCTTTTAAATTTGCTCCTAAATGCCCTAAATGGACTCTTAAAATTGTGAGATTGTACGTATTGTTCCTCCAACTCCTTACAGAGGATTCCATAAAGGTTTCACAAAGAAATCGTCTGGAAGTCATATCACCAAAATATTCATGGGTTAACACACGCGAAAAATTGAGAAAATCGCCTAATTTTTATAAATTGGCCCCTAGGCCCTAAATTCCCAAAATAGACTCTTAAAATGGTGAGATTGTACATGTTGCTTCCCCAACTCCCTACGGAGGTTTTTGTGAAGGTTTCGCAAAGGAACCATCTCGAAGTCGTATCACCAAAACATTCATGGCTAACACACCAGAAAAACTAAAAGGTTATCTAATTCATGTAAATTGACCCCCTAATTAAAAACTAAATACTAAATGTTCATTGATAGCGTAAATAATTTTATATGATCAAATTAATTGTTTTTCTTATTTTGTCAGCTATCTGTTTTATTTTTAAGGTTACAAATCTTACTCTATTGTGAAGGTTATCGTTGGATTGTTTTTATAATTAATCTCATTGTGAGGTATTTATTTATTATTATTAGTGTATATAAGTTAAATTGTTTCTTATCGCCAAGTATTTTTATGATCTTTTTTGGGGTGTGAGACTTCAAAAAGTTTTGCTCTTAGAAATTTAGCAACACCTTTAAATGACAGTTTTTAATACTATTTTTGTTAATCAGGAAGTGATAAATATGGATATAGACAAAAATGGGAGCCAAGTGAATAAAATAAATGAATTCAGCTGCTACTTCTTGTATTTGATTTTTTTTTCTTCCTTTTGCCCCCCTCTTATCTTACAATATAGCAGAGTTCTATATTACAAAATCAAAATTTGCGTGGAGTTGTAAAGACCACAAATACTAGTTTGTTTACACTCACAATTAGAATGGCATCTAAGCTTTTATGCATGCAACTTCCTACACACAAAGGTTAGTTTCATCTGGGGCTGTAACAGTTAAATGTTCAAGTACATGGCAACAAATGGCTTCTGTGTCAAGCCCGCGAAAAAGAACAGCAATGGTGATTGATGTACCTAACTCTTGAGTCATTATCAGAACTTGATGCAGCCATCAGAGTAGGAAGGTGAGAAAGAATCCAATCGAGAGCCCAGCATAGGCATCTCCGAGCCAAATAGCTTAGCTTGGTCCTTGGAAACTCATCATGTCAACAGCAGTCAATAAGGTATTACGTATGGGAGAGCAAAAACATCAGCAGAGTCTATTTGCAAAGCTTCTGACCATACCTGATGGTCCTTAACTTCATCAAGACACACGTCGGGTTTCCTAACCAGAGTACTCTTGCTTCCAAGCAACCATCCCTGGTCATAAAATCCAGACCACTCGTCCATCTTGGGAACTGAGAGTATCTGGTTCAGATACTTGGAATCGGGATGAGGAGGTCTTTTAGACGCTTCAGCAATATGATCAGCACCAGGAGACATGGAAGAAGCCTTTGGTTTAGATTGAGCCAATGTCTTTGGTTTAGACATAGTTAATGGCTGACCCTTAATTGTACCATTGACCCTGCGCTCCTTGTTTCCAACCTCGATATCAGTGGCAACTCCGTGCTTGTTGGGTAACTTAATTGTACCATTAACCCCACGCTCCTTGTTTCCCATCTCAATATCAGTGGCAACTCTGTGCTTGTTGGATAACTTAATTGTACCATTGAGACTCTGCTCCTTGTTTATCACCTGAATATCGGTAGTAACACCTTGTTTGTGGGAAGATAACATGTCTGTTTTTTGGTGAGTCTCCATGTTTGCCATCTCAATATCAGTGGCAACTCCGTTCTTGTTGGATAACTTAAATGTACCATTGAGACTCTTCTCCTTGTTTATCACCTGAGTGTCGGTGGCAACACCTTCTCTGTGGGAAGATAACATGGCTGTTTTTTTGTTTGTTTCCATGTTTCCCATCTCAATATCAGTGCCAACTCCGTGCTTGTTGGACAACTTACTTGTACCATTGAGACTCTGCTCCTTGTTTATCACCTGAATATTGGTGACAACACCTTGTTTGTTGGAAGATAACATGTCTGCTTTTTGGTGAATCTCTAATCTCTTTCCATTCAGTGTGGGCTGATGAGAGGATGAGGGCCGCAGCAATTTAGCAGGCCTGACTTCATTCTCTGTACATTGGAACAGAAAACAAGCAACACTAATCAGTCAAACCCAAAGAACAATCAAAGCTGAACATGCTAGATTCAATTTTATAAGAAAATGTTGAAAACAGTGCTTACCAATTACCTAACAGACAGCTACAGCCAAAAACATAAGAAACAAATCATATACACACTTGCAGAGCTTTCCTACTATCAATAGAGGATAAAGCAATATAGTATTCGATAAAATAGCAGATGCTAAATTTTTTGTTCACTCACCATGCAAGAAACCGTTTGTTTTAATATCCTTTCTTTTTCTGTGATTTCCCTCTGTGACTCCAGCAATGGTATCCTTGAGTACAACTGGAACTTGGTGGTTGGTGTTACTAACACTGAGAGAAGTGCTCTGATTGATGTCCTTTGATTTATCCTTTTCACTTTTCTTGTGTGCACTTTTGTCCCTCCCCTTCTCTTCCTTTTTCTTTTCTTTATCCTTTCCATGACTTTTCGCATCCTTTTCTTTTTTCTTCTTCTTGTCTCTTGGTTTGTCATCTCGTCTTCCTTTGGATTTCTCTTTGTCCTGTCTCCTGTTCTCAACATTCTCTTCCAATGGTGGTAGCAATCCATGAAAGTTTCTATTTTCCATCTCTGAAATGCTCGGAAGTTTTGAATTAGCACCAATTCTCGGTTCAACTCTGACTTGATGTCCATCCATCTTGTTGCTAAAATCACTTCTCTCCTTGTTCTTTTCCTTTTCTCTAGCCAAATTACCCGAATCCTTGCTATACATACTGTTTGACTTCGCATCCCTTTTCGACTCAACTGGAAATCTCTCAGCCAACTGACTGACTGCGCCATTCTGGTCATCTCTAAGCCTCCTAGCCAAATCCTGCACATATTTTGACTCCTCTGTCTCAAAAATGGGGAGGCTGGATTTAAAGAGCTTTTCAGCAAGCTGGCCATGAGACTGATCATGGAATTTCGCTTCCTGTGAGTTGATGCTTTCATTTTTGAAATGTTCGTCTCCACTAGGAAGCTTCTGTCCGCTAGAAGCCCCAGGTGGAACAGCAACTTTTGCCTCTTCAGAGATGTCGCTTCTCTCTTTATCCTTATCCTTGTCCTTCTTTTTGTCCTCGTGTTTTTCCTTCTTGTCCCGGTGTTTATCCTTTTTGTCCTTCTTTTCTCTGTGTTTCCCATCACTTCTGTCTTTATCCCTTTTTTCTTTACCTTCTTTCTTATCTTTGTCCTTTTCCTTTTTATGTTTTTTCTCTTTCCGTTTCTCCTACAAAACAGGAAAAAATGGCAATTCTATATCAATAAATGAAGAAACCTGAGGCAAGAAATTAAATTCTAGAAACCGAGTAAAAGCACCAAACTTGGTAATCAGATTTAGGAGTTCAGAGGAAATCCTAAATATAGGCTACACGAGCATACACACATGAGAGCACTAAGGACATTGCAGTAGTTGCCTAGTAAAAGTACCAACAACCGGTTGAGAACCACTAACCTTCATTAGAGCAAATGAAAAGGAATACGTAGCCATACAATGTTAAATTAGTAATAAGAAAGCAAAACCACTAAACAATGGCATGTAATTACATTGAAAAAATAGTAACAAGCACACGAACAATTTGGAAAGCAGTGAAACTTAGGCAAAGAGCTACAACTGAAATTTTTATGTTTTGGGATGGTCAATGGTAGCCAAATAAACCAAAAGAGAAGAAAATCAATGATAAAAAAGTATCATCCTCCAACACAAGACAAGTCAACAACAAACTCCCAACACTTTTTTCCAGCTCTATGTAGTTCACACACTAAAACAAGCTTCTACATCCTCAAGAATCAGAACTTAACAACCTTGGGTAAAAAGGGAACAAGCAACATCTCAACTTCCCTATTTACATCACTAAAATGCACATAATTAACAACTGAAGAGTTGAATCTCTGGCTCATCTGAGAAATAAATGCCAGATCATCTCAATATATAGGAAGTTTGTTAGCCCTCATGAACAAGGAACAGGCATTCAAGGCCAGTTCATTGCTTCCACTAACATGGGACGCCAGTTACACGACTGCTAAAATGGACAAACTGCTTTGACATTAGAGTATGCTAAGAAATAAGATGTAGCGGTTTCTGACAACACACAATAAGTTGATCCATTTTCCATCACTGGCGTGTTATCAATTACCACCTTTGTTTAGCAAAAATAAATTTTGAATCCTACATGTTACTACACCCTCCTATAAAGTAAACGCACTCCATGCTTATTAATTGTCCTTCAACTGCACAGATAATTACAATCTGTATTGACATGGAAGGGATCTCCATAAGTTTCAAAACTTCTCGAAAGTTTTCTACCCCTGAATGGGAAACATCCTTAACTCATCTAGTTGCTCCAGATTACCATCTTGTCATTAATATTGGGAAGGATGAAGTAACAGTGCAGGAACATTGATTTTACAAGAACTGGGAATATAACGGGAACAGGACATTAGGGAATGCAAAACCGAAGGTAACAACATCTTCTAGACGAAGTCATTCTACCGCAGGCTACATAAGCGGGATGACCTAGGATTTCCATATCATTCAATATGGATACTGAGAGCTCCAAGGTTTGCTTGTTAGCTTGGATGGCAACAAGTATCCTAATGGTAGAGATCTCGAGGAAAGGGAAAATAACGTATATTAGCTGGTATTCCTTCTTTCTTTTTTTGAACAGTAAAATATATGTTAGATGGTATTTCAAGTGCAAGCGTTCAGGAGAAAACAAGAAGCACTTACTAATGCACTGTAAAATAGCAAGTCAATTGTGGTGGACAGTCCTTAATGTTAAGAAACAATGGACAATGCCAGAAACAATTAAGGATGCGATGAGCAGTTGGGCGTACAGGAGGAGAGGAGGAGAGGTAAAGCATCTGGTGTAGCACCCTATTCACTTCTTGTGCGCACTTAAAACCTTTTCTTTGAATAACCTAGCTGCAGATTCAAAGTTTAACCTTTTAACTCAAATAAAACTTCATAATGAAGCATATATAGTCCGCCACTATGTGTGGAAACTTTTAATAGAATTTATTTTTCTTCCCTTTTTAGCGACTGCTTCTAGCTATACTTAGCACCATTATGAATTATGAGGTATAAAAGATATGATTTGTATGGTTGGATTAAGATACCTCCCAATCTGCAATGTGACAATACCCTGTTAAGTTACCAGACAGCAAGACAACCTATACCTCCCTTCTCATTCCCTCTTCCTCTTAAGAAAGAAAAGAACGGGGGAATTCCTCCTCTACTTTGCTGCATCTTAGTTTTCTACTTAAGCTAAAAATCCTTCTTCCCATGAGATAAGAGCGCTCTCTTTCCCCTCACACACTAAAGCTAAGCTGACCAAAACCAGTCAGAATGTTGGCTGCTTCATGAAGCATAGCTTGTGGCATCCACAGGCAAGTGCAATTTGCGCAGAACCAATTTTCCTAGGTCCATCTTCAAAAGAATTCTCAGGCAATACAAGGTCACCTTCTAGAAAGGTGATCACTGAATATTAGGTTCAGGTCTAAGTTATTAAGTTCATTCAAGAGACTAATAAATAAAAGGCCTCAGGTGAACAAGTATACACATGCAAAAGCTTGCAATTCACTTCCTATTCTAGGACTTGGGACTGCCTGAATTGGTGAACTAATTGTAAAAGAAGCCTCTTCTTGTTTTCAGATAAGTTATACTGAAAGGAACTAGTTCTAAATGAAATCTGTAACCATATACACCCTAATCTTGGTGAGGCACACATATTCTCTTCTGCCAAATCATTCACCTAATGTCAGATTTTGGCTCAACAAACAGCCCTAAATGAAACAGGTAGCATATGTTCAGATATAACAATTCACATTCTAAGGAACAACAAAGGCTTTCCAGGACAACCATTTTGTATGAGGATAGGAGACATGCAAGTATTATTAGGCCTTCTGGTGTTATTTCATTCAGATCGACTGTTTATATCATGTTTTAATAGGAGGTAATCTAATATCTTGAAAGTAAAAGACAAGAATAGCAGCTAGATCAAGAGTAGAAAAAGAATATCAAGCAATGACTGGCTAATGTGAGCTTCTGTATAACGCAACTTCTCAGAGAGTCGAGGTACAGAGAAGATGAACCAATGAAATTGATCAGCGATAATCAGTTGCATTGCACATTGCTTCAAATTTGGTGTTTCATTAAAGAACGAGTTGTTTAAAAATAGACTATAATTTTACTCAACAAAAGATTGAGGTTTCTTCAACTCAAATGATTATATGGAAAAAATTCTAAGAAAATTATTATCTGGCTCCAAATTGAGTATACTCAAAACAAGTATTTCTTCAACTTGAGAGATGGAGTTAAGAATATTCTAAATTTATAGTCAAGACCTTGGGAATATCTGAAATATAGAATCTTCAAATTGTAAATTTAGACATGTCTTTGCTTTTAACTCGTAGATACTAATACTGATTGAATCTCAAAATGCTTGAGAAAACATCAAACAATTCATTCTCAAAATCTCATGTTTCTCCTTTCTTTCTTTTTTTTAAGACAAAGGTAGTATCTCGTGTTTCTCCTTTCTTCATGGATATCGGGGGGACACTATGAAACACACATAGTACAGGTTGCCACTGAAAGAACATGTGCAAAAGCATGTTTACACAAAGCAAAATGGTCAGGCAGTGATACGCCCATTCATACTTAAGTAGCACATTTAAAATATTTTAAGAGAAAACAAAAAAGGGAAGAGGAAACTGTCATACTCATAATAACTAAAATGACGCCATTTAACCTGAGGATATATTTGCTTGGCTGCCACAAAAATAAAGGCATTCTTCACTAAAATCTAAGGTCTTCAAAAGTAACGATCCCCAATATCCTCAGTAAGTTCTACAGAAAGGTTATTTTTCCAAAGGTTTTAAGACATCACACGGCAGAAATATCCACTACACAGAACCATGGTGTACCCCTTCACACAAAAGGTGCTAATGATAAGACTGATCAATAAGTTTCTCTTTTCTTCATTTTGTATTCTTTTCACCAACAACAATAATTACAATGTCTGATGAGTTTTCCAGAACTCAATGAGCAACTCTAGATGAAAGAGACTGATCAATAATTGCAACATATCACAACTGTTCCCTTAAGATGTCAACTAATGGATTCCACGATTATCCAAAGAAACTCAATGGGTTTTACTTGCATTAGTCAGCCAAGTTCATCTTAAATCCAGAATCTTTTTTCATAACAAAAACTTAATTCCCAAAAGGAATGACTAAACCATGACCAAACAAAAGAATCAGGCATCACGTCCTCACTAATCTAGAAAAAACAACACGCATATCCCTATACATCTCTTTTAAACAAGATTACCCTATCACTGAGCAAAGCTTCAAAAGAATCTTCTCCATATAAATTAATCCAATCACATTACTGATGTTTAAAGTATCCTTCATACTTCAAAGATTACTTTTAAAAAAATCAATCCATCCGAATATGTCCATGCATCACAGCTAAATCCTTTATAATCAGGTAACCGTCATGAAATATCAGTATTGGTATAACAAAAGCATATCAACACAATAATGATATTGCCATATAACTTAAACAAACCTCTTTTAATAAGTCCCTGTCCTCTGGTCTAGGCTTCTTATCATATCCTGGTGGTGGAAATGGAAAGCAACGCGACATGGCACAGAATTCTACTCTGAGTTAAAAAGGCGCTGTTTCGGAAACAGTGTCCTTCAGTTACTTTCTCACAGCAGTGTTCCAGTAACAAGCAACTAGACTTCTGTCCATTCACCATGACCCCACATTACTTTCCAGCTTCAATGCACCTCCATTTAATCCTTTTAACTCAAATCAGTCCAAAAACCAACCAACAGCCAAAACCAACTTAATTAAACTAGCTCTTCACTTCAAATATCCCAATGTGATCAACAGAGTAATCTGAAACTCCTTCAATATACTCTAAATCTAAGACGACCGAGTTAAAAGACGAAAAACCACCACAAAAGCCTTTCAAGAACTATGTCAAACCAAATGATTTTCCTTTTCCAAAGTAATCTGATCCTTTTTCTTGTCTGCAAAACCAAAACTTTACAAGCATCACCTCTTGCATATCAATTCCAAATGCAAATAACATAAACATTCCCTACACTATTAAGCCTACGCAAAAATGACGAAAAACTCGATCCCTTTTTCACCTGAAAAGCTCGAAAACCTCCTTTTCTTTTTCCTTTGCTTCAGTAGTTCCCGGTCTCTAGTAGTACATACAGTCCTCTTCCATACCCTAATCTCAATCATTCCATTCCCAACCTCAAATATCCACCAAAGACCATATTTTCTCTCCGATCTGGAGCTGTAAATTACTCAACAAAAAGCTGAATTCAACACTGAGAAAGTTCCAATATGCTGATCAAACCCGAAAATTACTTGGCGCTTTCCCCCAGTGACTGATCCGATTTGAAAACCCTAGAAAATTCCATCAAAACCAGCAAAAGAAGAATCATTCAGCACCCAAGAACAGAACAAAAACCCTAAATTTGTACATAAAAACTCAAACTTGTTTCAGTTTTGTGGAATCAAAGTGAAAAATCCAACACCCTTTTCCCAAAATCTCATCTTTTCATCAAAAAAACTCAAAAATTCCCATTTTAATTCAAAAATCAAGAACCCCAAATGGGTAAAAAAAAAAATCTTTAGCTGAGATTTCAATCAATGAGATTAGATTTAATTCCTAATTTGTTATTTTTTACCTTTTTATGAGGGATAAGATCTCAACCAATATAACATGAAAAACAATAAGGAAAGAATGGGTTTTTGCAGCCAAAATTATTGTATTTTGAGTTTTCTCTTTGTTATGATGATGAACAATAGGGTTTGAGAAAACTGGGTTTTTTGTGTTTTTAATTTTTTTTTCCTTTTCTGGTTTTGCTTTGCTGTTTTTTCTGTTCTGGGTTTGGGGGAAATGCACGCAAAATGGCCAGGAGAAAGAGGGAAAAAAGGGATACAGAGAGATAAGAGTCTAAGCCTCACATATATATATATATATATATTGACAGAGAAATGTTTTTGTGAAAAAAAAAAAAGGGGGGGGGGGGGGGACGTGGGTGGGGGCGTAGGGGGTGGAGGTTGGAGGGGTAGGGGATGGGGGTAGGGGTGGAGGTGGAGGGGGTTAGGGGGTGGTTCATCAAACACGTCGAATCATGAGGATTTATGGTATTGGGTGGGGGTGTGATTCATCAAACATGTCGAATCATGAGGGTTTATTGTACATAGTTTAACTCACTTTCATAGCTTGAATATGTGATTATTAGATTATATGACAATAATTTTACTAGTTACGTTAAGACTATTCACATACACTCTTTCTCTTTTTCAATACTTGATCGTTTTAGAATCGACTTCATATACATGCAAAACTAAAGAAATTAGGATTTGAAGTTGGTAACTTCAGTTATACATATCTAAAGTTGGATTTACTAAAATGTAGCTTTATATTTGTATGTTTGAAATTGGTATATTACTTGTAGTGTTTGAACTTCAAACATTTGATTAGGTCTGAAGTTAAGCTTGATATTTGACCATTTAAACTTTAGGATTGTATATTTAAAGTTGCAACTACCATATCTCTAACTTCAGACTTAAACATTTCGGACTTGAAATTGCAAATTTGAATCATATGTATTTGAAGTTGAATTTAATAAAATCTAATTAACTTCAAATTTTCACGTTTAAAGTTGATATATTGCTTGTGGTATTTGAATTGCAAACATTTACCTATGAAGTCAAATGCGATTTCAACTTTAGACATGTATGTTTGAAATTTCAAATTTGAATATTCTAAACTTAAAGTTGCAAACTTTAATTATAAGTATATGAAGTTAGGCTTATTAAAATCTATCTTTAAATTTGTATGTTTGAGGTTGGTATATTCATTGTAGTATTGTTCCCTTATGAAACTCGGCTACTCATTAATAGTGTTTTCTTGCATTTACTAGACAATGGAACATATAAAGTTGTAGTTTAGCTTGTCTAATTAAATGTTCAAGCTTTGGAAAATTAGTTTTTTGTTTGGTTATGTAACGAACGATGACAAAAGTAATAAAGCGAATCAAATAATACTTTTTGTGGAAGTGTCTCCTTCATATGATAATGAAATGTTTAATATTTCTTTTCTCAATAATAGAAGTACTCTTAAAAAGCAAAAAATAAAATCGTATTATTCATCTAAGTATGATCTAAATTTTTATAGTTGATTATGAACTTTTGAAAAAATAGACAAGATTTTCTTGTTCAAGAACAACATTTATGAAACTTCCTATAAATTGGGAATTAATGTTTTGAAATAGTACATTTTTTTAACTATATAAACATGAACTCACCTAACAAAATGCAACAATTTTCCTAATAAATTGTCATTATATCTCATTTGCAGAATTCAAGGTAGTTTATGCTTTAAATTTTGTTTTCCAAAATATTGGCTTTTCTTTTAATGCAAATCACAAAGCTCTAATTAAACAAACTTGCAGTGGCAATTTGTTTAACAATTTATTTTCCAAGATGCTTTCAAAGTTTAATACTTATTTCCATAATAGTTGTTCACTTTTCCTTTACGGGCTCCTTAATTAAATAAGAAGAACAATTTTAATAATTTACTCTTTAAAAAACATTTTTGAAATTTTACAAATTTGTTTACACTTTCAAAACAACTAATTATAAGTGTAAATTTTAAAAAATAAATAATTAACATTTCTCAAATATTGACAAATAATTTGGGACAAAACTTTTATAACAAAATGGACAATTAATATAAAATGGAGGAAACATATATCTCTCGTCTTTCAAAATATCTTAAATTTTGTTAGTCACATATTGTCATAGATAAGAAAAGTTAATGTATCGCTCTATACATATAATGATAGAAAACTACTTATATAATCATGGTGTATAATATGTTAATTTTGTTTTTTTTTTAAATAGATCAATTTCTTATTCATATATACATAATATGTTAATTTATTAATTTTTTGTATTTACTTTTTTATATTTTTAAATCCGTCCGACCTATAGCTTTACCTTAATATACGTACATGAGTTTCTACTTTCTGATTCAATTCACATTTTGCATTAAATAGGCAGGCATTAATAAAATATTTACAAAAGCAGTAATTAATTAGTTTGGCATTTTATATATGTGGCTTTTTTGTTAAAACAAAATTGCAAGTTGTGGATATTTGGGTGTAATAAACTTGTATTCCTAATAAGTGCATATTTTGATTTGTCTTAAATGTGATTAATTGAACTCGCGATATTGTGATATAAATTATAATATATTGATCACTAAACATTTTCTAAAGAATAAATACAATGTATTTTATATGAGCCTTTTTTTTCTCACGTCAACGTCACCCATGTGGAATAAGAAAGTCGATTTATCTCTTCAATATGCAAGTATGTTTAATAAAACAACTCAAGAAAAAGGACTCAATCTTAATTATTTATCTTTAAATTATCTAGACCAAGTAGAAAGAAATAATGTATCTGTTTGAAAAAATGACATGAAATAGATACCTTATTCACTTTTGCCCTAAACAAATAAGGTAAATAATAACTTTCATTTTTTAATTAGATGTCTCAAATTTTGATCCTATAAATAGAGAAACTTTCAATGAAAACAGATTTCATGAAACATAAATTTAAATTAGTTAAACTAATGTTTGTGAATACCAAATGCATACATACATAGGAAAAGAAAATAACATCTCCTTATATAAAACAACCTATAAGAAAACAAGTGTGCACTAGAAAACACAAAATCAATAAGATTTGTAGCTTTTTATTATTGGTATAAATATAAACTTATACATCTTCAAGTGTACCTTTAATAAATGACTTTCTATTTTTGGTATTTACACCAAATACAAAGAATCTTGAATATTATTTTTTGTACTTTTACTTTCTTATTTCTCAGCTTGTGTAGCCCTAGTAGTATTTTCTTCTCTTAATAGGAAAAAAAATGTTAGAAAAATCTGGGGTACATTAGCTTAAAAGAACGAAATAACGAGGAACAATCCAACCATAAGAAGGAGGAGACGCTACTTGCAAAGACTATCTTGATGATCTATTTATTTTTATCCCTAAGAGAAAGTCGTCAAAAAGTTCATTTCAGGAGTGAAAGAAAATCTGACATACGTAAATCATAATAATACGTGTTATGTGCATTCCTCGTTTCTTATTCATGGAGTAAGGATACTGTTTGATTTAAAGATAAATTATGTCAACGTAAAAAAAAAAAATTATTATGGGAAAATTATATGAAAATAACAAACTATTAATTCAAATTAACTGTTATAGCCATAGTTTCTTTTATTTGTAATTCGCAGCAAACATTCCATGTTTTTTGCCATCCCATTTGTATACCGAAATATACAAATAGAGGATCCATTTGTATACCGAAATATATAAATGCAAGACCCATTTGTATACCGAAATATACAAATGCAGGATCCATTTGTATACCGAAATATACAAATGCAGGACCCATTTGTTTACCGAAATATGCAAATGCAGGACCCATTTGTATACCGAAATATACAAATAGACCCAAATACATATTTTTTATGTATATGTATATCGAAGTATACAGATTAATAGTCATAGCAAACATAAGCGCAATTATACAAACTATAGTCATAGCATACAAATATGATTTTTATGTTTGCTAAACCTAAAATTTACTCTTTTATTATTTACCCGATGTTTGTGAGCGTGTGGTTCACGCGCTTATAGGAGCGTGAAAGAAGAGTTGTAGGAAAAGGCCATTTTGCCTAATCTACATGTGGGTTGGTTCCTTCCCCATTGTGAAAACATCAGTCTTGTCCATCCGCGTGTCACTTCAGGGCTATTTTTTAACTATATATCTAACCGTACACGTGTCCATTTGTCACCTTCCAATCTTTGAAATGACAAAATTGAGTTCTTCATGTGCAGAGGAGCAACTAAATGATCCTTCTAGTTCTAGTATGGAGAATATAACACTCTGTGTAGGGGCGGAGCTAGCTAGGATCAGGGGCATAGCATTAGTCATCTCAGGGTGTTTAATTGAATGCTCTTTTATCGAAAAATTATATTGTATGTATATGTCAAATTATACATTTAAAGAATATATATTTAAAGTTTGACACCTTTAACAAAAACTATGCCTTTGGCGTAGTGGTAATGAGTGTCCATTCGAATGGAGTTCAGGGTTTGAACCCCAAATAGCACAATATTTTTTTGCTTTATTTTGACTGTCACATACCATTATTCTTGGATACCCTTAATAAAATTTCTGACTCCGACGCTGGCTAGGACTCAGGATATTCATTGAAAAATTATATTATCTTTTTACGTATATATGATAGATATTGAATTCTTTTTTATTTTTTCGTGTGTTTAATTCGAACTCTGCAGCTAATCATGAGGTGTAGTAGAATAAAGGAGAGGTACTTTATGAGGCGCAAAGTTATATTATAGTTGTCAAACTTGTATGTATATTTGAAATTTCAGCACATTATCATGGAGTTTCGTTTATGGAATTTAAAACTTCATGACAACGGTTATTTTTTCAATAACATGGCTAAAGAATGGCTAGCGCACGCATTGTTGCTACGAAATGAATAGTTTCTTAATTATTAGGAAATTTGTGGATATGGGCCTAAAGGTCTTTCATAGGCTTCTGTTTATTTGGGCCTTGACTATCCTGCCGAGCCCAGTAATCGAGCCAGCCCATGTATAAATATATGTTCCTTGAAGGTCATATATCTTGTTTAGGGTATGTGTTTTAGACCTAGGAAAATCGAGTTCATTTGAGTTCAGTATTTTCGATGCAAAAGATTAAATAAATTTATGTAGTTTCAATGGATGTCCAATCCGGACTTGTAGGTTTAAAGTACAATAAGCTTAGTACTAAGAACCTTAAATGTTGAATCCAACAAGTTAAAATTCTTAATTCGCCTATGAGTTTAGGGTTTCCAGTTTCATATATAGTGCTCCTAATTAATTAATTGTAGAAAGACATGCAAATAATTTTTATATATATAGTATCGGAAAATATGTGGCCTATCTTCACTATTTTTTCTTAGGAAGTATGATTATCACCATTAGTTTGTCTTTTAACATGATTTTTACACACTTTATTTAGATTAATATATTTAAATCTATGCCTCTCTTTTTTTTCCTTTTTAAATCTTTGAAATATAAAAACAATACAAAAGAGAACCAATAAATATAAAGTCAAAGAAAACATAAAAGAGAATCTTGATTTTTATCATTAATATATATCTCAACTCATTACAATTCTTGATAAATGACAAAGCTTATCTGCACTAATTATTTGTTTTGTACAGAAAAACTATTAATTAAAACATTTATTACAAACCCCACTTCACCAATAATCTACACTTGTCCTTTTCCTCCTCCTCCTCTCATTTTTCTTGGTATATATAAAAAAAAAAACAAGAAAAATATAAACATGTGGAAAAATAAAACTTTCCTTTTGCCTTTTCATCCTGGGCGAGTTATCTGATACATGTGCTGGACGTCCGATCCTGATAAATAACATGTATCATATCTGACATAATGACTGAAATACGTCAGTACAAGCTAACTCGAATACCATCGTCAATATCACTCAATCTTGAGAATGGTCATTAGAGGAGTCTAAATCTTTTGATTGAATCCCATAATAACTCACATACCACTTGACAAACTTCCTCAATCCACTTGACAAATCTGTGGTTGGCTTATAACCAAAATCCTTTTTAGCCAATGTAATATTAGCATGTGTAAATGGTACATCACCATTTCTTGGCATTTTAATTACATTTTTTTTAGCCTTAACATTTAATAAATTCTCCAAAATTGTCACCAATTTGTTTACTGATACTGGTGAAGTGTTACCTAAATTGTACACCCTTAATTGGGCCGGACCCTTCTTCTTGCCACCACTCCCGGTGCTCTTCTCCGCCGTGTCTAACGACCCGATACACCCTTTAACGATGTCATCGATATACGTGAAGTCACGTGCCACCTCTTTATCATCTTGTGTAACGTAAACATTTATTGGTTTGCCTTGTACCATGTCCTTAGTGAAAAAAAAATAGGCCATGTCTGGTCTACCCCACGGTCCGTAAACAGTAAAAAACCTTAATGCGGTTAAAGAAAGACCGTAAATATGATTATATGTATGTGCAATTTCTTCACCAGCTTTTTTCGTTGCGGCGTAAAGGCTAGCCGGTTGATCCGTACGGTGACTTTCGGAAAATGGTACATTTGTGTTCAACCCGTAAACCGAGCTGGACGATGCCCAGACAATCGCGGGTTGAGGGTTAGCTAACTTGACCGTCTCTAATAAGTTGACAAACCCCGCAATGTTCGATTGGATGTACGATAGTGGATTTTTCATCGCGTACCGCACCCCCGCCTGCGCAGCTAGATGTAGTACATGTGTGAATGGAACGATGTCGAACAGTTTGGATAACAACTCGGCATCGTTTATATCACCTTCCACTATGAAAACTTCGTGTTGCGCCAATAACTTTTGGCGCCCACGTTTCAATGAAGGGTCATAATAGGAATTAAAATTGTCTATTCCCAAGACACCGTCCCCACGTTTCTTTAATGCCATTGAGCAATGAGAACCAACAAAACCAGCCGCACCTGAATCACAAGCGAATTCAGAATTTAATTTTTTTAACATTTTGATTTTTATACAAACATAATAATTACACTAACTTTTATGATTTTTATGTGTACATGCATTGGATTTAAATTAAATTAAATAAAATCGTGTAAATTATACAATCGTACTAACCTGTAACCAATACGGATAAACCATTGACACGTCGAGGAGTGGAGGAGTGGCGGACTTGTTTCTCCCAAGCGGCGCCACCACCGTAGAAGGAGGAGGAGAGGAGGTTATGGGTGGTGGTGTGAATATTATGATGATGTGGATTACTATTTTCTGATGAGGTAAAGGGAGGGTAATTTATGATGAAAAAAAAGATTAATATTAGAGCTACTAAAAGTGTAACTCTAAAAAGAAGTTTAGAAGAAGCAACAATTAATTTTGTGCTATTTAATCTTCTAATATAGCTATTATATCTCTCTAATTTCATTTCTTTGCTTGTATCAATAGGAGATGATGCCATTGAGCATAGAAAAATGACCAAATATTTTTTGAAAATAAGTAGAAAGAGATTTATTTGGGAATATTGTGTTTTTTTTTTTGAGGAATTGGGAATGTGAAGATGAGAGGATTATAAAGGGGAAAATAAGAAGAAAAAATAAGTGGTGGACCTAAAGAAGAGGGGCAAGAGAAAATTATGGGATTGTGTTTGTTGGATATATTACCATATATTCTTTCTTTAGTAGTTTATTAATAGTTTAAATTAAGTATATACTATAAATAACATTAACAATAATTGTAGTAATAATAATATATAACGCGTAAATTTACAAATATTTGTATTAGGATAAATTATCTATGGCTACATAATATTTTTTGGGTGCTGCCCTTTCCTGATCCTGTTAAAGCGGTATGCTTTATTCACTATACTGCCAAGTCTAATATGTCTTCTTACAATCGGTGTCACAATGAATTCCTTTCATTTTCTTCATAGGCGGTGCCTTATTTCCCTATTTGATATTTGGACGTAAACTATACTCTGCGTTGAGTCTAACAGACGTATTGCCTTGCTTTGCCATTTAATCTCTTTTTCGGTGTGACTAGAAATGCTCAGTAACAACCTCTCAATTATCATAGTTGAGGCTCTCTTGGTACTAGGTTTAATTATTTATTTATCTATTTTTTATTATTATGAATGGGTCAACGTTGATTAATGTTTGTTTTTTTCTTTTTATTTTTTTGGAAGTGTATGGCCATTTGTCACCGACAGAATATTTTACGTACGTGCAGTTAATATAATGGGATTGCAGTCTTATTGTTTAGATCTTAGTTTAGTTCACATAATCTCAGAAAAAAATAATATTGGAATAAATTATTTCGTTATTTTATTGTAATCAAATATGCAATAGCTAAAAACATATGCTACTGAATTTGTTATACATATTACTGAGTCAAGTATTCAAGTAATTGAATTTTATCAAACTCGTATATAAAAATTCTAGTTCCCATATTTCGGACCACATGAAAGAAAACAGATAAGCTCTAGAGTTTTCTTTAATGTAGAAATGACAGGTCTTAAATTTGTGTCTTTGTTTTAAGGGTACCCATGAGGGGACACCCTTATCTAGGTTTAGCACATGTAATAGGAAACTTCCTACATCTTTATTATTAATTGGACCAATGATACCGACGTGAGTTGTGGTGTTGTGGTGAGATTGATTCATCCTTAATTAAAGGGTTCGAGTTTGAGTTCGAGTCATAGATATGAAAAAAATCATATTGAGAGCGCCACCTCCGAATGGCGAATGAACCTTACAATATGTGATCTGAATTTAGTCGGAATTCTAATACAGACTCTGAATATCGAGTGGAAAATCAAAAATAAATAAATTGGGCAAATGGTCTCTATTTCTTCTTTTCATAACACTAAATAGTGAACATGCATGTTGATATTGACTTTTTAAGGATTTATCCTTTGAATTTTTTTAATTTTTTATCTGTGTGGGTGACAATGTACCCTACTATAGTGAGAATTGAAAGGCACCCTTGTTCTTTAATGTGCAAGTGGGTACTAATGCGTGTCAAGACTAAAACACATTCTCACTTGAGGATATGACTTTCAGGAACGTCTAAATTTTATATTTTTTAAATGAAATTTATTATAATATTTACGATATTTTAGTTTAAAATTTAGTAACTGAAAACAACTAAATCTTAAATTTAAACTTCAAAATAATAATTCTGAAGTCCGACCTCTGCTAGTAATCAATGAAGTCGAGTGAAGAAACATGAAGGTTGAACAAGTTCTTATAACCCCATCAAAGTTGAAAAGCACTAGGTAATATTTTTCATCCTTTCAAAGTTCAATGGATGATTCAAATTAAGCGATTTGCGTACTGATGAAAAAGATAGAAGATATTAGTATTATTTAGTACTCCGATAAATTATGGCTTCCTCAACTAGCAAGCTCCCAAGGCTAATGAACGGTTTTTGATCGACTTCTTCATTAATTCGATTTGTAGTCATATTGTATTAAAGTAATTTTCAAACTTGATGATTAATTTATTTGCTTCTTCCTAAATACGCTTTGGATAATCCTATATCCATGTACATCCTCGAATCACTTTTATATTTTCAATCATCAAATGGTAAATAAAGATGTTGTCCCTCTTTTTTCGAGGTTCGTCCATTCTTCCTCTTGAAGTCTAACTAAAGTCGAATTTACATCGAAAAATTTCGAAGAGTAAAGAGTGAAACTAGAATTATCACACAAATTTGTCGGTAGAGACTATAATCCAAAGGGAACTTTCATTGCATATTGTTATTGTAATTTCAAGTACTTTTGAGGCTTAAGTGTCATTTAACTAAACGTTAGTTCCTTGACCGACATGTTTATAAATGTAGACAGATACAGTCCTCCTAATTTTATTTTTGTCTTCTTTTGGTCCCAATGTCAACTTTTTTCATTAATTTTGTGGTCCTTTTATTTTATTTTTTATCAATAATAGCACTCAAATTGGATTAATTAATTAAATCCTTTTTATGTCATCACATTGTTGAAACATTAATTTAATCATTTGATGTTATATTACATTGCTGGTATATTAGTTTATCAATATATAGTTTGATTCATTTATATTGATCCATGTGAAATCTTGACTTCCTGTAGTACATACTTCTAATTTGATACTTTATACAAAATTGAGTGGACCTTTGTGATATTAATGAAACTTTAGGTTTCAAAGTGTAATATTATATTTCAAGAATTATAGTGAGAAATAGACCAATGACATATACATAATTGAAAGAACAATGATTGAAATGGTTATATTGTTGACTATTGGGAACAATTTGTTGAAATTTTAGGACTCAATTATTAGTTTGTTAAGATATTTTTCTATACTTTAATTTCCATGATATGTCATGACAAAAGTTGATGACTTTGGTATGATCGGATCAATTTGAATACATTTCGATGATGAATCTATTGAGATAAAATATATTAATGATTCTATCAGATAAAATTTAAGCAAATGAAAAGAAATCACTATTTAATTTTTCTTTACTTTTATTGTAATTTGAACTCAATCTGGTATGATCGTTCCAACTTCATTAATTGGTAACCAACCTTCAGAGGTGAAGTTAAAGAACCGCAATTTGAACTCCTTTTGTTAGAAAATAATATTGTACATATAATTAAGATCAAATATATTTTTTATGTATATATAATTACTATTGAAGTTGTTTGACTTCTTTGTAATTTACTTTTCTTTATATTTTGAATATTTTAGTTAAAATTTTGATTCTGCGACTATCGATATCATATGTAATGTTTCTCTTTGTATATATAGATAGATATACAAAAAAGAAGTGCAAGTAACACTCCATGTTCCTTTTGCATCATTTTCATTTACATCTACATGTGAGAAATTCAAAAGCTCATGATTAGAGAGAAAACAAATAATTAAAAGTAAGCATTTTGAGTATGATTGTGATGAAGAAAATTGTAATTATAATAAGCAGCTTCAAATTTCATATGCTTGTGTATTTGATTTAATTAATGAACTATAGTTACAAGAGGCAAATGTATCCAATATCTCTTGAAAAATCTTATATCGACGAAAAATATATTTGACTATAGTTACAAATTACCATACATAACATTTGCTTCATTAGTTTCAACGGTGGTAAAAGTGAAATCTATTATTGAGTTAAGTATTTTCATTATTACTTTCAGAGTGCGAGGAACAATTGCTGTAAAATTTATTAATATCATTTTTGCTTAATTTAATCTAAATATATTTGTTAATTCTCCTACTATTATTATATTTATATATATCAAATAATTTCCAATCATTTTTTTGAGAAAAGAAGTTTGTTATGGTAGTGAGTAGTGCCCATAGAAACTAAAGGCCCACTGCACATGCTAAGGCTTTCATAAGTCAAATTTTAGTTGCTATCAACAAAACTAGTTTGGTTCGCGGATAAAATTATATCTAAATTATAAGAGAAAAGACATAAATTCACTATTGAAATTATTTTGAATTTTCAAAAAGATACATTAACTTTGTGGGTGTCCTATTACCCCATGAAACCATCTAAATCCTCAATAAATATACCATTTTGATTAATTTTAACACCACTCATATTGTCACGAAATATGGACGCGTGAACAGCTCTTGATACAGCTTCAAACCAACGAAAAATTGCCATGTGGCACTCCCAATTCGACTTATTTTGAAAAATCCCCATAAAAATCCATGTATTAATTTTTTTTTACCTTTATTAGGAATAGTTTTTATTTTTTCAAATCTTTTTTTTCATCTTCCCTACCATCACTAACTTATCCATATTTCTTGGGGCATCCATGTCTTCCTTCATTTTTTTTTTCCTTTTTTTCTTTTTTTTTCTTTTTCGTTTTATGGTCATTGTTTTTTTTTAAAAAAAAAACTAATGTTGTTGTGTTCATTCTTATTTATTTATTTAATAACAAATTAGTTTAGTAATTTTTTCCTCCTACAAATCAAGATTGGGATTTTGGAGCAATGAAACTATGAAAAATTTGATTTGGGAGTAAGGAGTTGGAGAAGGTGGTGATTTAAATTTCATATTTTGACTTGGTGATATTTTGAGTATTTGGATTTTGATTATTTGACGGTGTTTATTTTCATAAATAAATTAATTGGTGGTAGTTTAACAAATAATTGATAGTGTTACTGCGAAATCAATCCCGCCACAGCGGGATTGATGATTGTTGCAGCGATGATGAAGGAATGGCTACTTGAAGAACACAAGTTGAGGCGAAGAAGAAAGAGAAAAAGAAAAGAAAAAGAAAAAGAAAACCAAAGAAATCAAATAAAAATAATTAAAAATTACTTTTAACACGTGTCAAGTGGCTATTAGTGCGTGACTTACAGATATTTTTGTACAAGTGGTATTTGATGAAAAGTGGGGTATACATACTATTTTGAAGTTGTTCAATGGGGTAATAGGACAACCACAAAGTTAAAGTGTTTTTTTGAAAATTCGGGACAACTTCAATGGTTAGTTTATGTCTTTTCTCAAATTATAATATTGAAATATAATTTTAGGACTAATTTATTTCACCCGAAAGATGAAATACAATAATATTAAGTTGAATGAAATAAGATGAGATGTTCAGGATTAGGATTGCAATAAAATTTATATTCAATTTGTAGGTTAACTGCATGCTAGATCACTAAGTGAAAAGAACGTGAAAACAAGGCTTGGTTGAATACGCCTTCAACCAAACATAATATAATTTTAATCTCAGAGTTAATCATAAGATATCTAGCCTTATCTCGTGTACCCTTGTACTTGCATCGAAATACATGTGATCTTGATTTTATAATCATCTAGAATAAAGATGAACGAACTCATGATGTGGAATATCAAGTTAAGGAGGAATTGGCGCGACTCTGGTTAAATTTTTTGAAAAATATCTTTTTTTTAGGAAAATAAATTTCTTAAGAATGAGAAAAACGACTTCATGTTTGAATAGTAGTAGTAACCGAAGAGGGAGAGGCAAACTACATACTTCTTTCAAGACAAGATTCAATCACTAACCTAAAATTACAAAATACAGAGTAACAAGGCATGAAACTTATTCTTTTTCTTCTTAGAAAATGAATTTTAACAACCAAACAAGATGAACAAAAACTAAAAAAAAGGCATGAGCAGACGTAGCGCGAAGTGTGAGTTTAGTCCTTGTACTTCATTTCGGACATTTTGAATCCAGGCATGTCGAAAGAGGAGGCAAATTTCTCGACATCTACTTTGAGTTCTTCGATTTCCTTGTTATTAACAAGTCCCTTGTTGAAGTCCTTCAAAAGCTTTCCATGTTCCTTTTGTATGTTCAAGGTGATTGTCACAGCCCTATGAAGGAACTCACCTATCTGTTCAAAGTCCTTCTCAAGCAAACCCCTCGATGTCATGGCGGGAGTACCTACATAAAGAAACCCCGTTAGTTACTATCCTACTATGGATATAGTCCCGAAGGAGAACCTTGGAGCAACAGTAAAGAGTTGTGATGTGATCAGGAGGAGGTCATGGACGATTTTGAGGATGAAGCCTTACTGATCTGTTGCTTAATAGTAACAACCAACAAAAAAGATGAGCTCTTACCGATACGAACACCTCCAGGGGCCAAAGCACTGCTGTCACCAAATACAGCATTCTTGTTAACAGTAATGTTGGCAAGGTCACAAAGCTTCTCGACCTTGTTACCTGCAAAAATGTCAAAACAGATACATTTATGTCATTCACTATTAATGCTTAGAGTAACCGAGACTCCCAAAGAGCGAGTGTACTTTGATCTTCTTACCAGTCAAACCGAGAGGGCGAAGATCCCAAAGAACAAGGTGGTTCTCAGTTCCGCTAGTGACAAGCTTGTATTCTTTACTCATCAAAAACTTGCCAAGAGCAACAGCATTGGCCTTAACTTGCTTAGCATAGGCCTTAAAACCGGGAGTCATGGACTGTTTCAGAGCGACAGCTAAAGCACCGATTTGGTGGTTGTGAGGACCACCCTGGAGAGAGGGGAAAACCGAAAAATTAATCTTGTCTTCAAAGTCGTATACTGCATCCTCAGGCTGGCCCTTCTTAGGTGGCTTAGGACCCTTGCGGTAGAAGATCATACCTGCTCGTGGACCTCTTAAGCTCTTGTGGGTAGTGGTAGTGACCAAATCACAATATTCAAAGGGATTTGCTGCTTCCTGTATCCACAAACAATGAGTTTCAACACACTTTAACAACAACACAGTCCCGGAATTCCAAATTCACAACCCAAAACGTGGAGTATAAAATAAATGCAGATCATTAGAAATCGGATTCTAGTATATACTACTTATGTGAAGACAACTGACGATGTAATTCACCGTTAAGCTTCATGATAATCATGCGAAACAAAGCTTTGATACAACCACAAACTCTGCTAATAACCAATTTCAACACTAACTTATATATCACAAAGCATAAAAACCAGATCACCAAGACATCCAAATTGTGCAAATTTGTTCAACCATTCAATAGAAACCAATATCAAATATAGACCTGTGGATAAAACAAATCCATATCATCATGATCTAATATTTAGTTTAACACCACGAGATTCAAAAGTCTTCATTAGATTCTTAAACTACGTGTCAAGTCAAAATCAGACAAACAAACTGAAACGTTAAAAATAACTAGCATGGAAACGAAAAATGGGGTGTGTCTAGATCACAATGCAATAAAAAGTAGCATGGAAACAAAACTAGATGGGATCGACTATATGAATCAAAATGGCTACATATTCAAAACCACGAGATTCAAAAGCTTCGTTAATTTCTTAAACTACATGTCAAGTCAAAACCAGACGAACAAACTAAAACATTTTGAGCATAAATTGCATGGAAACAAAAATGGGGTGTGCCTAGATCACAATGCAACAAAAAATAGCATGGAAACAAAACTAGTTGGGATTGACTATACGAATCAAAATGACAGCCAAATCTACCTCTAAACCAATTCAGAATCAAAATATGACATAAAAATACAATCTTTAAAGCACTCAACGTATTGCCTAGTGGTCAATGAAGTGGTCGAGAGCATGCATGAAACCCTCATGTACAAGAAACACTAGTCGATTCTTCCCATTAGTCAAAATGCCGCGAAAGCTGACCCCAACACCACGATCATAAATAAAAACTACAATCTTTAAAACAGAAATCCATCAAAAAGTTATACCTGAGCAGCAACAAGTCCACTAATATGAGCCATATCACAAAGCAAAAGAGCTCCACATTTATCAGCAACTTCTCTAAATCTCTTATAATCCCAATCTCTAGGGTAAGCACTTCCTCCACAAATAAGCAATTTAGGTCTAAAATCCATTGCTTTCTCTTCCAATCTATCATAATCAATATACCCAGTTGTAAAATCCAGCTTATAAGGCAAACTCTCAAAGTAAATCGAAGTAGCAGAAACTTTTTTCCCACCAGATGTATAATACCCATGTGTTAAATGCCCTCCCGACGGCAAATCTAAACCCATAATCCTATCATGGGGGTTTAAAACTGCTGTATACGCAGCGAAATTAGCTGGGCTACCTGAATATGGCTGAACATTAACACCCCATTTCGTTGGATCTAAGTGAAATGCTTGTAATGCTCGACTTCTAGTGAGATTTTCGATTTGGTCAATGTATTCGTTCCCACCGTAATAACGGTTACCGGGTATACCCTCTGAGTATTTGTTGGTTAAGGCACTTCCTAGAGCTTCAATTACGGCAAATGAAGTGAAATTTTCTGATGCAATGAGTTCGATACCGCGACATTGACGACGTTTTTCTTTTTCTATGAGGTCGAAGATTTCTGGGTCTGTTGTGTTAAGGGGTTCATTGCCCCATACAGAAACTGGATCCATTTTTGAGGAAAAATTGAGGAATTTTGAAGAGGAAAAAACAAAGGAAAACAGAGTGTGAGAGGGTGAAAAACAGGGGAAGTGAAGAAATGGAGGGGGGAGTTTTTAAAGAGATGAGTTTATGTGAATTGACAATAATACCCTTTTGTTGTTTTTCTTAATTATAAAAAAATAATATAATTTTTTTTGGGAAAAATATAATTAAAAGTTTGTTGAGGATGTTTGGTAAAGCTAATTTTTGGGGAGTTGGGGAAATTTGAGGGTTAAGAAGTGATATGTATTTTGGTGGTTGAAATTTATTGTTTGTATTTGATAATTTAAGTGAATTTATGTTAAAGTTAAGTAGGCTAAATATACCTCCTTAAATTTGGTATAATTTATAAGTTAGATATTCTAACTTAGCTAGTGAGTAGATAGATATCGCCTGAATTTAATATTTGGATCAAATAAAAGAATTATATAGAGAGAATGTGATATCTCTCTTACATTGATAATACCAAAACAATTGGTAGTTGGCTAATGTTGCTTATCTTGGTTTAGTTTAATTTTGAAATCGTTACAAAATTGTTAAGATATCGAATATCAGTTATTGATCGTAAATAGTTTGGTTATTGATTTAATCATTATGGGAAAAAAATAATTCAAAACTAATCTTCAGGAAGTTACCAACAAGCATATACTATACTCTCTTGTTCGACTACATTTTGTTTTTCAAGAATTAAAATGTATGAGTTTTGATCAACGTTAAAACAAAATTTTTTATGATATCAATATGAAAATGATTGCAACTTATATAATTTTTCGATTCGAATTATCGATTTTACTCTAATTATGCACACCCCTACGTGTTGTCATGAATTAACAATGCACAACGTGTCATTTTCAAAGTTAGTAAGAATTCAAATCCTTCATAGTGCAAAACTCTTTGTTAGGCGGCATTTTACTTTTTATTGTAGGATTTTAAATTTAATCAAACTCTCATGTAAACATCGGATGAATAGGAAAAAAAAGTTGGTAAGAATTTAGTAGGCTTGATCTAAGTGTTAATTATGACCCCACTTGGGACTAGGGAATAGTTGGTGTATGCCTTGTTGAGCACGGTGGTCATTTTTAAATCTAACTTACCAACCAAAGTCTACCACAAACACACCTTATAGTAAGCGGAATCAGAATATAAAGTTAATGTATTTAAAATTTTACGATAATCATAACATATTTAGTATAGTTCATAAGTGGAGTCTACAAATAGTGTTATCCTATGCAAGCAAAAAATCATTTTTAATAGACCCTCAACTCGAATAAACAGGATTCACAATTTTAATCCTATAAACAATATTAGTTTCTAATTAATAATTTATTCATATTTAAGTGAACAAAATATTGGATTGTTTGTTTTATCTAATCGTAATGTGAGTAAACAATAACAAAAACAAAAAAGGGATAACAAAAACACTTTTTGGACCTCCTTTCAAGAGAACATAGGAAAATGTTAGATTGTATATTTTGTCCTTTTGGAAAAAGTGGCAATAGAATATTGGACCAAAAATTGTTGTTATTAGCTTTACTATAATTAGTTAGAATAGAACCATGATGTCAACATGTCTCTTTTTGACTTGTTGAGATCTTGTTAACTAGGGTAGTTGGGTTTTGTGCCTTTGCATGGAGCAAAATAATTTACTCATACTTGATATTTATAATTTTTCAAAAATAATCTATCTACTTTTCATGAGATATTGATGAAATCTGCTTATTCCATTATCCTCAAACTCCACTTAGTGAAATTTTACTAAATATATTATTGTTATTGTTACGAGACTATTCTCTCAGTGTATATATCAAATATTACATTGTGTTGTATGTGAGTGGTGCAAACAAAAACCTAATATTTGAATAGAGAATGATAAATAAATAAAAAGACAGTTATATCACAATAGTTTCGAATCGTGTAAAAAATTTCTCGAAACTATACCAAATTTCAATATTTTATCATAAGTAAATATACTCGCCCTAGTATTAAAGTATAATAAATTTTTATTTGTACTCGATATTTATATCAAACGTTACAATATATATATGTGGTATTTTTTTTGTACATAGACCATAGTTAATTTCATTTAGTATTTAGTTATAATAAATTAATTTAATATATTTGGTGACATATTAATGAAATTTTATAAGTAGGTATGTATTGGGGAATGAAAATCACATGGCCACGTATTTAGAGCATAACAATCAAAATATATATTTTGTATATATTCTATGTGTTGTCATGCACGAGTTCATCACTAACTTTTCGTTTGACTAAATCTGAATTTTTATCAATTTTTTTTATATGAAAGATAAAATATTTTATAACAAAGACGATTTCATATTATCTTTATTCTTCTGTTGAGGATAAAATGTTTCATAACAAAGATAATCTCATATTATTTGTTACACTCGTATGAAGTTATATATTTTCTATACTATATAAGACAATGTTGTTGATCAATGTCAATTTCATTTACCTAATCAATGTTTGGTTAAAAGATTAAAAAAATTATAGCATTTGGCTTTGAATTTCTTTCTTGGTTGGTGAAGGTTTATAGGACTACTAGTTCATTAAAAGAAAAACTCTCATTTTTCAATATTTAATTTGTTGTTGTAATAAAGATCAAGAGACTAACTCTGTACCTAACTAATTATGTTAATTTGACTAAAATAAATTAATTTAGGGGGATTGGTGGAAAGTACCATCAATTGTGTGGAAAAAATAACCTAAAAACTTATAGTTAGAGTAAAATAATCCACAATCTTTTATAATTTTCGATGATGATATACTCTACACGAATATAAATTGATATATTATAAGTTTATGAATTCTTACGATAAGAATTCAAGTTATTATTAGTAATATACCATAGTCTTTGAGTTTATAGTCTAATATATATACATCATAGTACACAATCCTCTAGTAGACAAATCCTTAAGCATGGTCGGTTATAAATATTCTTTCATTCTTAATTAGATGTTTCAAATTTAAGTTTTAGGTATGATCACACACAATCATTTATGTCGGAAAGCATTCAATCTCTAACATTAAACTTTTCGACGTGAATGAAAATTTAATTAGTTAGCCCTCAATTTGACACAATCATGCTTTCTACAATATTTTGCTATGATTTCTTTACTATTATTATTTTTTTCATTCTATTTTGATATGTTTTTTCTCAAGTCAAAGGTCTACCGAAGCAACTTATCTACCTACTAAAGTAAGATAAGGTATGCTTACACTCTACCTTTCTTAAACTCCACTCGTAGAATTACACTACGAGTATGTTGTTGTTAGATCTGAGTATGAATATCAAATACCGAACGAGAAACAAAACATGAAAAAAGGTTTGTTTGTTTGCTTTTTCCAACAAAACTCTAATTCTTCTCCATTATTTATGGTTTACCTTACCAATTACCAATTACCAATATAAAATAATTTTTTTCAAATAATTCCTACCATTCATTTTTACCAAAAATTCCACAATTTAACAATCTAAAAATATGATCAAACAAATCCTAGCCGTCCATTTTCCATTCTTCATCTCTATATAAATCACTCCAACTCCATTTCATTCCTCTGTGCCACTCTTCTTCTTCTTCCCAAAAAACTTCAGAATTCTCTCAATCTTTTCACTTTTTCCACTCTACTCTCTCTACCCATGGCGTTAATCGTCGAGAAAACCACTTCGGGTCGCGAGTACAAGGTCAAGGACATGTCCCAGGCTGATTTCGGCCGGCTCGAAATCGAGCTGGCCGAAGTCGAAATGCCTGGATTAATGGCTTGTCGTACTGAATTCGGTCCATCACAGCCATTCAAAGGTGCAAAAATCACCGGAAGTTTACACATGACGATCCAAACCGCTGTCCTAATCGAAACCCTCACCGCATTGGGTGCTGAAGTTCGATGGTGTTCCTGCAACATTTTCTCAACTCAAGATCACGCGGCTGCTGCGACAGCCCGTGACAGCGCCGCCGTTTTCGCGTGGAAAGGGGAAACATTGCAGGAGTATTGGTGGTGTACGGAGAGGGCACTTGATTGGGGTCCAGGTGGTGGACCCGATCTGATTGTTGATGATGGTGGTGATGCTACATTGTTGATTCATGAAGGTGTTAAAGCTGAAGAGGAATACGCGAAAACTGGTAAATTTCCAGATCCTCATTCTACTGATAATGTTGAATTTCAGCTTGTGCTTACTATTATTAAGGATGGGTTGAAAAGCGATCCGTTAAAGTATACGAAGATGAAGGAGAGACTTGTTGGTGTTTCGGAAGAAACTACTACTGGTGTTAAGAGATTGTATCAGATGCAGGCTAATGGAACTTTGCTTTTCCCTGCTATTAATGTTAATGACTCTGTCACCAAGAGCAAGGTATCTTTTTGTGCTCCAATTATTGCATTATTTCGTTGTCGTTACTGTTTGTGTAATGCTCTCTGTTTCACATTATTTCGTTGTTGTCCACCTCTTTCAAATTGTTTACTTATGCCAAGGGTCTATTGGTAACAACCTCCCCATCGAGGTAGATCACATACACCCTTTTGTCTCGAAAATTTACATTGTGTAGCTAGGTAATAGTATATATTACATATTGACACTATTGACTTGTACGCGATTTTACTTTTTAATATTTTGACATCGAAGTTCTAGCTCCGTTCGTTGAGTCTACCCTACCAGACCTCACTCGTGGGATTATACTTAGCATGTTGTTGTTGACTTTTCTTTGTTGAGGTTCAACATTAGATCTATAGTTATTGTTGAATTTGAGTCTTGATCTATAGGTTCATGTTTAGTTGTATCTTTAACTCATTTGATATGTGGGAGAAATGAACATTCATCATTTTCTTGAGGTAAATTTGATATTCCTCTTATTTTATAGCTTAAAGTGAACATTTTTCCAATCATAGAATTCTAATTTTCTGTTATAGTTTTGAATAATCACATCAAGCTACTTGACTTGATGAATTTTTTTTGTCTTGGTGTGTACTCAAGTTTGACAACTTGTATGGATGTCGCCACTCACTGCCCGATGGACTCATGAGGGCTACTGATGTTATGATTGCTGGAAAGGTTGCCCTTATTGCCGGTTATGGTGATGTTGGCAAGGGTTGTGCTGCTGCAATGAAGCAAGCAGGTGCGCGTGTGATTGTGACGGAGATTGACCCAATCTGTGCTCTCCAGGCAACTATGGAAGGTCTCCAGGTTCTTCCTCTCGAGGATGTTGTTTCCGAAATTGATATCTTTGTTACTACAACTGGTAACAAGGATATCATCATGGTTGACCACATGAGGAAGATGAAGAACAATGCCATTGTCTGCAACATTGGCCACTTTGACAATGAAATCGACATGCTTGGTCTTGAGACCTACCCTGGAGTGAAGAGAATCACAATCAAGCCTCAAACCGACAGATGGGTCTTCCCCGACACCAAGAGTGGCATCATTGTCTTAGCTGAGGGTCGTCTCATGAACTTGGGATGCGCTACTGGACACCCCAGTTTTGTCATGTCGTGCTCTTTCACTAACCAAGTCATTGCTCAGCTTGAGTTGTGGAAGGAGAAGGCAAGTGGCAAGTATGAGAAGAAGGTGTACGTCTTGCCAAAGCACCTCGATGAGAAGGTTGCTGCCCTTCATCTCAGACAGCTCGGAGTCAAGCTCACTAAGCTCTCCAAGGACCAAGCTGATTACATTAGTGTACCAGTTGAGGGTCCTTACAAGCCTGCTCACTACAGGTACTAAGGAGGAAGACAAAGTGAGACTGGAAAAAAACACACAATCTTATAGCATGATGTTTTCTCTTTTTATACTTTGATTCTGTTTTCCTTTGGTTTTGGTTTATGTTTTTCTTTGAGGATATTGAAGTAACATTTCTAGTTTTTATCCATTCAAATTTTAGCGCTAGCGTTTGACTATACATTTTGAAAGTTCATCCTCGAATATCTGTTAGGATCTTCAACTATTTTCAAGTGCGCTTTCAGGACTTCCACTTACAAAACTTCAAAAAAAATCCAAATAAAATGCATATCCAAGTATAACTTCAAATTCCAAAAATCACAACGTCAAAGCCTCAAATTTTCAAGTTTTAACTTCAAAATTGGCCAAACGGGAGCTAAAATCAATTGCTCTGTGGTGTTATACCATGTGTTATAGAGTTAGTACTTTGTTGGGTTAAAATTGTTCTAGCAAAGAGAAAATTATAAATAGGAAAAATAAAAGAGAAAAGGGGTTTCCAAAATGAAAAAGTAAACTACTTTAGTAAGCTAGCTTTCGATGCTAAGCAAGTCACGCATTATACTAGGACGTGGATTGATGATTGACAATAATTGACTTCTTGCAAACGTAATAGAAGAGGCAGAGTCCAGTTCCCCTCTCTTCTCGACCAGATAACAAGATAATGGAACAGAAGGGGAAATTTATTTTATATCCACTTTCTTGCCCCTTGGCTAAAATAAAAGATAAGAAATATTTTATATTTTCCTTTTACCTTATCATATACTATTAATAGGTACCTTATAATAAAATCTAGATATCATGGATGTGAAAAACATTTTACATTTATTAGGTCTACTAGTTTTTTTTTCTACTTTCCACCAATCCAAATAGAGCTATGTCAGTATACATATTAATAATTCCTCAACTAGTAGGCATGCATTTATTCTGCTAATTAATGTATATGAATATAGTACTACTACTATTATAGTAACTTTTCTGGATAAAGTAAAAAAAATGAAATTATTTCCTCTGTAGATTCAAAATTTACTGCAAAGATTCCTTGCTGAACTATTCATCGGATAACTGCTACCTCCCACCAGTACATGTACCAGTAACTGTACCCACCACGGCTTAGTGGTGCAAGGAAATCACCTAGTACGTTTTGTCTCCGCTGAGTTTCGAGATATAGTAACTAGTTGGTCCACTGAATAAAGAACTATTATTTTGTGAGACATGTCAGGAAAAAAGAAGAAGATGATCTACTTCTGTCTGTTGGTGTTAGTATGAATAGTTTATGCTTCAAATACTGTCTCTATTTAAAAATTAAACAAAATAACTCCAACCAGATGGGAATATAAAGTTAAAGAAATCCCAGTATAAGGGTGGCAAGTGGGCCGGGCCGGGACAAGCCCAACCCACCCGGCCACTCCGGGTCAGTGTGCCGGGCTCCCTTAGGTGGCCGGGTTGAATCAGAAGAGGACCTTTATCTAACATTTTGCAGCAAGTGCATTGTATATTTCAACCTTTCCACATTTCTGGTACATCAAACAAGCAAATCTTTACAAGAGTTTACGCAAATAAAGACGATTCGTTCCAAGAAAAAGGAATGTCTTCTCAGCGCGTGGATGAACTCCTTACATAGCCGAGAAGACTAGATGAGTTGAACCAATCAAGAAACCACACTTTTAAAAAAAGCCATCTGTTTTATGCATGATAACGACAACAGCAAAGCTTTCTTGACATCTTTTAGCAAAGATAGATAGACATTAGTTCTGTATCATCAATACTGACAATTGACATAGAAAGCGGAAACTAGTAGATAATTCTGCAAAAATGAAGGATATCAGCTTCCTAATGGTTGAAGGTAAAACTAATGAACTAAATATTGCAGGAAACTATTCAAATCTCAACTAATTCTTTTAGGGTGATCATAAAGGTTTGTTATTTTTCCAGTAGTGCAAATCTTCTTAATGTTTCTTTGATCAGTCGTGTTGATAATACGCCTACGGAAACCAGCAAATGCCGCCACCTACCCAGCTCCAAAAGATTATAATGAAAGAAGAAAAATCATATATAGAAGAACCATCCTCATTGAAGGATTATTTCTTGTCATTATTGGACTACTACTGATCTTTCCTAAGCACCATGTTAATCTCTTTCCTAGTATTTTTTTCCTTAGTTTTCATTCACACAGGTGCTTCGCTCCGCGCTCCCTGCACACCTCCCCTTTCTAAAATGTTACTCAAGAAAGTCTTATACGGCATCCACTTCACGTCATTTCCACAAAATACGTACTCCATAGACAAGCACCCAAACCAATAGAGGATGAAAAATAGCCTTACCTTCTTGACTATTAGCATTCCCCAAAATTCTACCCGTTGGCCTCTCAATATACATCTAAAGTATATTAGAGACAAATCACTTACTCGAAAATTGATGCATCAGAGACATACGGACATGGCATTCTCCTAGAAACAATGCTAAACCTCTCTTTATATCATAGCCTAAAAACATTCAAACTGATGTGGAAGTTTGTAATGGAAGCTCAACATCATAATAATACATAAAGAATCATCTTTTGTTTCTCAAAAGAGCAGTAGAAAAGATATAAGACTCTGCTCAACACAAATTTGCACGTAACACACAACAGAAATCATCGCATCGTTAACAAATGGAAGTCAATCTTGTGGATCAAACGAAATTACAAAGAATACTAAATGTGTGAAAGATCAGAACTTGACTTTGCTTAAAGTTCCCCTGCTCGTATGATTAACATCCAAATAAATTTGAGATCCTAAATGCCTTATTGCTCCTTTTAGTATCATCCTCTATACCAACATTTCACTATAACTGCCAAGTTCTTTCAAGAACCGATTTTTCATGCTATGAACACATTTCACTATAGCAGCCAAAAAATATCCAGACAAACAATGCTTCATAATGCATAGAAACAGATTGGGAGCATAATATACATAGAACCAAAAAAATATATTTAGCAACATTGGCTACATTAATTTTTATACTAGTATACAACATTAGCAACAAAAAAACAACCACCCCCACAAGTCCCAACATAACTAAATCAATATTCAAGAAAGCACAAATAGAACTTTTTACCAATTCCATTGCATAAAATTTCTCAGCTAAAAATTCAAGATTTGATGTCACTGACCTCCCTAGCACACCTTGTAATAATTTCACATCCTCTGTTGTAATTATTAGCTGCACCAGGAGCTTTACAATTATAATATGAAGCACCAGGAGTATTACAAGGCACCAAATCCCTCTTCAATGTACCATAACTAATGTACTTTTTCTGCATAAGCAAAACCCTTCTATTATTTTCAGAATCCATCAAATCTTCTTCATCCACCATTTCTGAGCATTCTTGAAGCTTTTCTGAACAACCCCTTTTCCCCATTAGGTTAAAGTTACTATCTTTAACTGATTTAAGGTCAAGAACTGAAACCCCAGAACAAAATCTCATCTGGGCATGGCTGAAAAGAAGCAAGAAGAAGAGGGTCTTCAATGGATTGAAGTAAAGTTGGGATTTTTGCATTTTGTGAGTTTGAGGTTGAATTTCTTGTAGCTTTTCTCCTGGTGTTGTCATATTTTTGGATTTTGGATTTTGGGCTGTGAAAGTGAGATTCCAGGGTGTGTGAAATTTTGGAAATTTTGGAACTAGTGAGGAGTCATTAATGGTGTAGGGATCATCCTATTACATACACCTACTTTGCTACTCAATAGTCATGGGAGGATTGTGGGGGTGAGTAGTGAGAGTGACCCACCACCATTCTTGATTTTTTTTTGTTTTAGGTTTTCATTTAGTGTGTGATATCGATATTGGAGTGTGATTAAGTCGAAAAGTTAAATTATTTTTAATAAATACAATTTCATATTTGAAGCTCGAATCTAAAATCTCTAGTTAAGAGAAGAGATAGTGGTCAAGACACACGTGAATTATCACTTTTGATCACAAGTTTCTCAGTTTAACTCTAATCTCTTCTCTTTCCTATTTGAACTATCACCAGATTGTAAAAATTTTCTACTTGAACTATCACCACCTATGCATTAACACACATATACATGGTGATCGCTCAAGTAAATTATTGTTTAATAATAAATTTTATATCTAAAGTTGAACTGAAAATCTCTAGTTAAGAGTAGAGATAGTGGAAAAATACACACCTAGAGTATCACTTTATCGAGCTTCACACTCCAACTATCAGTTGTTCTCTTTACCTATTTGAATTATCACCTGTTGTTTCATTTTTCTATCTGAACTATTATCACCTATGTATTGAAACACACATGATTGAATGGATGGTGATAGTTTAATTTAGGTAAGAAAAAACAACAAGTTATAGTTGAAATGTGAAACTCATGAAAAAATAATACTTCAAAAATATTTTTTATCATTAAATTTTAAGAATAAAATACTTACGACTCTATCACTACCTTTGAAATTTATTGGGTTTGGCCTACATCTAGAAACAAAATTTTGCCACTAGCTTTTGCTTTAAGACGAAACTTTGACTTTTGAAATATGATATGCACAAAGTAAGCTGGATCTAGGCTGGTCTCAAAATCTCTGTGTTTATGTCTTGGACTTGGGCTGATTCCCAATTCTTTATGAATAGTATATACTAGAAAAGGACATAAAAATTATTTATGTTTGAGGTTAGTTTAAATTAGCCCTTTAAATATACAATTAAGCTATTTTAGTTCTTTACATTATCAAAATTGAACACTTTTGGTCATTGTTTTATTAGAAAAAACACATGGTAGTGGCTCGTCGAAAGCACGTGAACAACATATTCAATGTGATCTTATAAGTGAGTTTGGAGCCACGTGAGCTATTTACATGGAAGAAAAGTAGTGAAACTAAATGTCAACCAATTCATTCCTCAATTGAACATATCGATCATATACTTCCTTTTAACCCTCCATTTATATGAGACATCGAATGAATCAATGTTATACTCCGTTGAAAGTAAAGTTAAGATGTAGGGTGTGTTTGGTATGAAGGAAAACATTTTCCGGAAAATGTTTTCCAATTTTCTCATGTTTGGTTGGGTTAAATGTTTTGGAAAATGTTTTCCAAATCAACTCATTTTCCTCAAATTTAAGGAAAATGACTTCCCTTCAAAACTTAAGGAAAACATTTTCCAAAACTCTCTTCCAACTTCCAATTAAAAAAAAAATTGTTGAAAAAATCAATTTATTTTGTCTCTACCCTCAAATCAGCCCCCCAACCACCCCCAAAAAAAATAAAAATTTAAAGTTTGTTTTTAAATTCAATATTTTTACCCCACCCTCACCCCTACCCCCACCCCCTACCACCACCCCTCCCAAAAAAATATTAAAAGTTGTTTT
>JAJOOH010015331.1:0-21625 GCA_029582605.1 Solanum gracilifrons | reverse complement strand
TCTTCTATTTTACTACAAGTGTAGGTTGTGGTAACTAGGAGGAGATTGTGCTTTGGAGTTGCTTGGATTGCTTCACTCTTCCAAGTCTTTGGTATGTCCTCAAGATTCGAGGACTATGTTTAGAAGTTTCTTAGTCATTGTAATAGACACTTAAGTTTCATTTCATTTGTAAAGGGCCGTGTCCCTTAGTACATTTTAAGTTCCTGTGTAAGATTGGCTAAAGAGACTTAGTAGTTCCGCTTGCGCATTGATGTTTTCAAATGTTGATGACTCTTGAAGTCTTATGGTTTTATTGAATAAAAGTTTAAAATTCTTAGTGATTTTTATGATCTATGCAATGAATGAATGTTAAGGCTTGTATAAGACCTCCGAGAGGTCGAATACGCATATAACGGCTAGGGGGTGCTCTCGTGTCGTTACAAACTTGGTATCAGAGCATAAGGTTTTAAAGATTACTTTAAGGTTCAAAGTCTCGAAAGCCATGTCTAGTAGAGTCTTGTTCATCGCCGTGAGTCGCGACACATCTATGAGAGATGGGTTATAGGATGATAGAAGTTTCACTTTCTTTCATTATTCTTGATGTCGTGCCTTAGAGTTTGGTCTATAAGTGTCCTTTTCCTAATCCATCTCTTGTGTTTATAGGATATGAATACGAGGGCTAACCGGAGGAGAGTGGAAGATGAGATAGATGATGGGGGATTCCTCCCCAAGGAATGCAAGGTGACCAAGCTCCTTTAGGTGGGCAAGAGAATGTGTTTTCGGTGGTTCCCTCGGATATGACTAATAGGGAGATTAGAGAGTCTTTTCTCTCCCTGGCCCGTGCCATGACTATTCAAGCAAATGTGAGGTCTAGGGTGAATGCTATTAAGAGTACCGTGGCCTCAAGATTAAGGGATTTCACAAGGATGAACCCTCCTACCTTCTTTGGTTCTAAGGTAGATGATGACCCACAAAACTTTATAGATGAGGTGTTTAAGATTGTGGATGCAATGGGAGTGACTCCTAGGGAGAAGGCGGAGTTGGCTTCCTACCAACTCAGGGATGTAGCTCAAGTGTGGTTTGAGCAATGGAGGGATAAGAGACCCATAAGGGCTAACCCAATAGATTGGGGAGTGTTTAAGACGGCCTTTCTTGATAGGTTTTTCCCCTTAGAGTTGAGGGAGCAAAAGTTGGTTGAGTTCATGAACCTACGTCAAGGGAATATGAGTGTGAAAGAATACTCTCTCAAGTTTACCCAACTCTCTAAGTATGCTCCTACCTTGGTAGCAAATTCTAGGGGTAGAATGAATAAGTTTGTGATGGGGGTTTTCGGTTTGGTTGAAGAAGAGTGTCGTACGGCCATGCTTCATCATGATATGGATATCTCTAGGCTTATGGTTTATGCTCAACAACTTGAGGAGACAAAGCTTAGGAGGGTGAGATATGAAGAGGGCTAGGCCGGATGAACAAAACCAATCTAGGTCTAAGAAGAGGTTTTATAACCAAGATTCTTCAATGGTAAAAAATGATAGGGTATCTAACCCTAAACCTCAAAGAGGGAATGAAGGTGGTTCTACTTTTGAAAGGCCTAGGTGTGCTACTTGTGGAAAGCAACATTTGGGCAAGTGTCTTGCCGGTACGGATAAATGCTTTGGATGTGAGAGTAAGGGTCATAAGATGAGAGATTGCCCTACATTTAAGGCAAAAGGAAAAGAGACCAATCAAGTTGCTCATGATGGCCCGGATCCAAATACTCCTAAGAGGAGCCGTTTCGATCCGTCTGTTGGTCAAAACCCTCAAGATCCCTAGAATTCATCCTCTGAAGTCGATCGACGAGCTGACAGGACAGATCGTGGATTAGTCGATGGATCATCGATCAGTCCATAGGTCGAGACCCTCAGGACACCCCATAATCCATCCCCTGAAGTTGATCGACGGATTGACAAGACGGATCGTGGATCAGTCGACAGATCGTCGATCAGTCCATAGGTCGATTCAACAGATTTTAAGTCAGGGGTTGTTTGGTCTTTTATTTATGCGTTGGACCCCTAAACTATGTAGTTTTGGTCATTTTTAGCCTAGTAAACAAATTAGAACTTACCCTAGTCAATTCTTTCTCAATTAGTCGATCAAACTTAGAACAAAGGAGGAAAAAGAAGGCGGCGACCAGCCCTAGCTCCAAAATGCAGCAAGTTTTCATCAGTTTCATCCCCAAAATCGAAAGATTTCTCTGTGGAATTTGTCACCAGGAATGTGGGATTTCACTAGTGGGTTCGTTTTACCCATTAGGTCCCTAGATTTTAGTCAGATTCTTGACTCCCTTCAGATTATCTACACCTAGGGTTTCTAGAATTTCAGTAGATTCTTATGGATTTGTCACTTTAATGTTCCTAATCATATTCTCATGTTGTAGTACTATTTTTGCCCAGATTCATGCATAAACTCAAAACCCTAGCTATGTAATTACTTTAGTTCATGAATTACACATGCTAGGCCAGATATTACAGTTATACATGCCCAAGAATTAAATGTTTCATTATCAGCATATTAATGTTGCATTTTCAGTTAGTATGTCAGTATTTTGAGCTATCCAGTATTACATAATTTCAGTTATAAATTGTAAATTACATAATCAATTGGGAGTAAGTTAATACCGAGTGGACTAGGGTCAGTCACAATCCCAGAACTATGTGCCCCTGTAGGTTTATAACTCCCCTATGTGGGCATTACATTTTAGTGATCATGCCAGTCATGCATGTATACCTCTGGCAGGGTATATTAGGTCCTCTCGATGGGGCGTATACGTCGGACTCCACATTTAGCTCATGTTGTTTTATGTCGGTTATTAGTAGCTCTCTTACAGTCAGATTCTATTGCATTGACCATGTTATCAGTTACAGTCAGATTTCTGTCTCAGCATGTTATAAACTTGGTCATTGCATTCAGTCATTTTATGTTCAGTATTTTCAATATATCATCATGCTTATCTTATCTCATTGCTCAGTTATATGCTTTGTTCAGTTATGTTTGTTGTTCAACTATAATTTATCCTGCATTCTCAGTACCTTTCAAGTACTGATGCATACTATGCGCTACATTTTCTCGTGATGTAGGTTCAGGTCCTCAGTTTATAGATTACGCATATATCGGTTCCCGATCTTCAGTTAAGTAGCATTAGTGGTGAGTCCTCATTCTTCGAGGACGAGTGACATGATTATCTTTGTTTGCTTTTAGTCTTTAGTTTCAGTATTTGCTAGATCTAGTTGGGGTATGTCCCAACATTTCTAGTCAGTAGAGGCTTACTTCAGACATAAGTTTCAACTTTAGTATTTGATTTGATTTTTCTTTTGTTGTTAAACTCCAAGTTTCATAATATTCAGATTTAGTATATGGGTATTCCCCATCATCTCATATTATCTCATGATTTAGCTTTCGCACAATATTTCTTTACAAAGTTTATTTAAGTATGCTATATGATATGCCAGTAGGGTTAGCTTGGGGTCACTTGTGATCCTATGTCCCATATCCGCGTCCTGGGGGTAGCTTCGGGGCGTGACAAACTTGGTATCAGGCATTAGGTTGTATTGTCCTAGGATGTCTGAAAAGCCACACTAAGCAGAGTCTTTTTCATGGGTGTGAAGTGCACCACATCTAATGAGAATGAGGTGTTAGGAAAACTTCAATTTCTTGTTACTCTTATCGTGCGTAAGGTATGATCTAATTCCTCCTTCTAACTCAACGTTATGCGCTTAAGATTATGCCTCCTCGTAGAGATTACGTAAGGAATGCTAATGCATGCAATGCTAACACAGTTCTTCTAGTCCCAGACCATGAGGTTTCGAACGCCGAGTTTTCAAATGCGATTCAGCTTTTAGCTTAGAGTTTGACCAACTAGAACAATCAGCAGATTCTAGTTCCTACTAATAGAAATGGTGGATCAATGGCAGCTAGAGTTCGAGATTTTGTTAGGATGAATCCGCTTGAGTTTTTAGGGTCACAAATTGGTGAGGACCCACAACTTCATTGATAAGGTTAAGAAAATCTTTGGAGTGATGCAAGTGACTGGTAATGACAGGGTGGAATTGGCATCCTACCAGCTTAAGGATGTGGCTCACATATGGTTCACTCAATGGAAAGACAATAGGGGCTACTTTGTTTTTTGTAACTCCCTATATAGTAGTCAACTTCACTGTTAGTTCAGAAACCTGCTCAGTTTCTACTCCAGTCGGTGACCCAGTTATATCTAGACGGGTATATAGAAACTGGCCTGTCACAGTCTCCCAGAAAGTCACCTCAACAGATATTGTAGAGTTAGAAATAGTAGACTTTGATATCATTCTAGGCATGGATTGGTTACATTTATGTTATGCCTCAGTCGATTGTAGAACTAGGATTGTTCGTTTTCAGTTTCCAGACAAACCAATCTTAGAATGGAAGGGTAGTAGCTTAGAGCCTATAGGTCAATTCATTTCTTACCTTAAGGCCAGACAGATGATTTCTAAGGGGTATATCTATCATCTAGTTTGGGTTAAGGATTCAAGCTTCGAAACCCCAACTCTTGAGTCAGTTCTAGTAGTCAATGAGTTCCCAGAAGTGCTTCCAGAAGATCTTTCCAGAGTTCCTCCCGAAAGGGAAATCGACTTTGGAATGGATCTCCTTCCAGATACCTAGCCTATTTCTATTCCTCTTTACATAATGGCTCTAGCTGAGCTAAAGGAATTGAAAGAGTAGTTGAAAGACCTTCTAGATAAGGGCTTCATCAGACCCAGTATTTCCCCATGGGATGAACCAGTGTTGTTCGTGAAGAAGAAAGTTGGTTCTCTCAAAGTGTGCATTTACTATAGACAGTTGAACAAGGTCACAATCAAAAATAAGTATCCTATTCCCATGATTGATCACTTGTTTGACCATTTTCAGGGTGCTAGCCATTTCTCAAAGATAGACCTCAGATTCAGTTATCATTAGCTTAGAGTCAGAGATAGTGACATCCCGAAAATAGCCTTCAGAACTCGGTATGGTCATTATGAATTTATAATTATGTCATTTGGACTAACCAATGCTCCTGCAACTTTCATGGACTTGATGAACAGAGTGTTCATGGAGTATTTGGACTTGTTCATTATCATCTTTATTGATGATATCCTCATTTACTTTAGGAATGAGGAAGAACATGCGAATCATTTGGGGGTTGTCCTGCAAACTCTCAAAGATCACTAGTTATTCGCTAAGTTTAGGAAATGTGAGTTTTAGTTGCAATCTATTGCTTTCCTTGGGTAAATTGTGTCTAGCGAAGGGATCCAAGTGGATTCTCAAAAAATAGAACGAGCGAAACAATGGCCTAGATCTACCTCTCCTACATATATCAAAAGTTTCTTGGGTTTGGCTGGTTACTACAGAAGGTTCGTGGAAGGATTTTCTTCCATAGCCTCTCCATTGACTAAGTTGACGCAGAAGAAGGTTAAGTTTTAGTGGTCATGATTCTGAGAAAGGCTTTGTAGAACTGAAAACTAGGTTGACTACAACTCCTATTTTGACTCTACCAGAGGGATCAGACGGCTATGTTATATATTGTGATGCATCCAGAGTTGGCCTAGGTTGTGTGTTGATGCAGCGAAGTAAGGTTATAACTTATGCTTCTAGACAACTTAAGGTGCATGGGAAGAACTATCTAACTCATGACCTCGAGCTAGCAGCAGTGGTGTTTGTCCTTAAGGTTTAGAAACATTAGTTGCATGGTGTCCATGTAGATGTGTTCACAGACCCTAAGAGCCTTCAATAAGTATGTGTTCACCCAGAAAGAGTTGAATCTTCGCCAGAAGAGATGGCTTGAGTTCCTCAAGGATTATGATATTAGTGTGCATTACCATCCTGGTAAGGCCAATGTAGTAGCAGATGCTCTTAGTAGACTATCTATGGGTGTAGCACATGTTGAGGAAGAAAGAAAGGAACTAGCAAAGGAGATTCGAAGGCTTGCTCGCTTGGGAGTTCACCTTATGAGCATATTAGTGGTGGGGTAACAGTTCAGAATGGGTTAGAATCTTCATTGGTAGTGGAGGTTAAGGAAAAACAAGATAGTGATCCGATATTGCTTCAAGTAAAGGGTGGTGCAGTCCATCAACACAGAGTTGAGGTTTTCTCCTGTCACGACCCAGGGGTAACCCCTAGATGTAACATAGCGTACTTGACCCCGAACATACAAGAACTTAGCATACATAAACATATGAAATAGAAACGATGAGGAATTTAAAATTTTACAATCAAAGTCTTTTTATTGAAATCAAAAGTGAAGTCTAGACAATGTCTCATTAACCATCTATTACAATAGAATGTCAAAGAAGGGTCAGAACCCTTTACTATCAAAAGTCTCAAAATAGAACAATAAGAAAGCAACTAAAAGTGAATGATATCTTGTCCTCGAACCATGAGGACTCGCTACAAGTTTTGGAGATAAGCAATCCAACCCTTTGTCAAGAAAGGAAGTATACTTCACCTAGCCAGAACCAACACTTATTAAAAATGTAGAAGAAATAGGGGTTAGTAGAATTATGTACTAAGTATGGAAACATGCATAAAAATCTTTGAAATATGATAAAACGGACATTTTGGTTGAAAAGAATGCATTTGCCAAGTTTGAGAATCACCATGCACTTTTTATGTACAACACAAGTCACAAGCACATTTATCATGTAAGAACATTGTAATATAATATAACCATCTTTTAGTAACTTTAAGTTGTACTTGTGAAATGTATGATTGGCATCCCATAATACCAACCACACTAAGTACTCCTTTGAGGCCACCCTAGTCATACATATCATACACAGACCTCATCATAGTCAATACTCATAGACAAGGAAATAGTCATGTACATTAACTTGAGAATAAGGAAAGTCATCCATAGTAACAATCCATTCAACATTGCATACATTCATAACTTATCATAGCATAAGAAAACATCCCATAACTCCTTTCAAAGTCTACTTGTGCAATGTAAAAGTGAAGTCCCATACCCTCACTACTACTAAGTAAAACTCATCAAGAAGTCATAAGTATAGTTCATGTCATATTCATTATCTTGTCATGTAGGGAAAATAGCCTTAACCGACACAGACCATGTGAGCTATATGGAATCCAGTGTCGTGTAACCCCACACCGAAAGAAGGTGTCCTACTTGCATAAGGTAGAACTAAATGTATTATATTTTAGGTGGATCCACTAGCTAAAGACCTATGTGGACACATAGTTATGGGATATGGAGATTGCTTCTAGAAACCCGACCTATTGTATTGGCGGGGAGCTTCCATCTCATGAGAATAATTTAGATGACCCAGCCTATTGTATTGATGGAGGGCCCTACCTCATTTTCCATATCCACTTGGTGTTAAGCATTATTTCCCAAGTTATGCATAATTAGTCTTGAATTGCATTTACATGTGTGTGAAGAAATATCTTGCCCTTCGTTCAATACAACTCATAAAATAGCTCATAGATTCAATTAGGTGAGAACAGACTTTCAACCTTAGAATCATCATGAACATGTGAGTAAACCTTTCACATCATGTTCATAGTGTTTCATGAGAATAGTCATTTAATCAACAAAATAACATTATCATCATCCTAGACAATTCATACATAGTCATGTGTAAGGGTAAGGGGAGAATAGTCTTTCAACAATACCGCAATTTACACAATAGTCATAGGATCTTCAATATCTAAGTGAATCATAAGTTCATACACCATTTTCGTCAATATGTACAAACCCTCATAATTTACCTTTCAAGGGTCATGAATCATGTCTCACAAACACAACTAGAAATACTACAATAGGCATGAATAATAACATGATTTCAATAACTAAAGTATCATAGACACAATTCATAGTATTCATCTTGCATCAGTACACCCATCACAATTCATGAAATTGGATCATAGGGAAATTCATGGGTTCGTGGGGAAATTTATCACAAAATCACCATAAAACAACAATTCCATCATAATATAAGACAATTAACTCATTGAAATCGTTTTTAGGAAGAACCCATGACATAGATTGAAAACCCTAGGTTTTGAAGAATCTACTAATTTGAAATTGAGAGTTGTAGGGCTTCATGGAAGAAAGTTTCCATGAATCAAGACCCCCATACCTTGATTGAATATTTCCTCATGAATTGGAGTTGAGAAGATGGGTTCTTGAACCTTCGTCTTCAAGTTCTTGCTCTTTTTAATGAAGGATTTCTAGTGAGAGAAATATTGGACAGGAGAGGATTTTGGGAATTATTTGGGTGTTGTGAATTAATGACTAAAATTGGGTGAATTTGACATAAAATCAACTTATAAAGTACCCCTAAAAATACCCAAAACGACCTCACTTTGATTGGACTTAAAAAGGAAAAGACTTAAATGACCCTCACTTAAAGAACCCGTCCAGGCCTCACGAGCCCTTTCACAAGTCGTGGTGAGGACCACGATCCGTGGTCCCCATCGTGAAGGTTGGGGCAGTAGCCACACAAATGTGGCATGAGGCTCACAAGCCCAAGGCATTACCACGAAGGGCTCCACGAGCCGTGGTCCCTCTCGTGGTCTTTGAGGCAGTAGCCATGCCTTTTGGGACCCCTAGCTCGAATGCCTAAGGGATCTTCACGAAGGGCTCCACGAGCCATGGTCAAGACCACGAGTCATGGTCCCTTCCGTGAAGTTTGAGGCAGTAGTAGGACATTTGGAGGCTTTCCTCCTTTGGCCAAGGAAACTCCACGAGGCCTCCCACGAGCTGTGGTGATGGCCGTGGAAGTTGAGGCAGTGTGCTCAAGTTTGTGGCAGCCTTGGCCTTTGGCCTTGGCTTGCCTCTTTTTCTTGGCACTTGCCCCTTAGGCATTGACTCCTAAAACCCCTATGTTAAGTCTAAATGGTCTACTAATCTACGAGGAGTCATTTTTTTATAATTTTTAAACCTTACCTTTAGCTCTAGTTTAACCTAACATTTTCCGGAGTGTTACATTATCACCCCCTTGGGAACATACATCCTCGAATGACGATCTAGACACCTTACGTAAATAAAGACTCAAAACTAGCAGCCCATCAAGCATGAAACATAATAATAATGCACAACTCAAAGTAGGAAACATCAACTCCATCTCAAAACATAATCAATGCAATCAAGTAGGTAGGAACTACATCCACAACCCATTATGCACAAAACTCATCATTTCATATAAACATGGGAGGAACTACCTTCTCCAACTTAAAGCTGCTCAACACAACATTATGGAAACAATATGCCATTTCATCATAAGCATAACTAAGCATGTTCATCAAACCATCTCATGAAGTCAAATATGCACTCATCATAGTAAAAATGTAAATCAACACGAGGAACATAAAAAATCATGAAAACTCAAATTATGCTAAATATGAATTCTCACAAGAACATGCATGCGTATCATAAGGAAAAATCATGAAGGGCATATATAGCACATATGACTCCTAAAATACCAAACTCAAGAAAACTACTTACCTCAAGTTTGAATAGGAGTAGAAGGAAAAAGATGAGGATAGTGGGACTTCATATCGGCCTCGGCCTCCCATGTAGCACCCTCAACTAAGTGATTCCTCCATAAAACCTTAACGGAAGTTACTTCTTTGTTTCTCAACCTCTTAACTTGCCGGAATAGAATCTCTACCGGAATCTCTTCATACGAAAGACTATCATAAACTCCCAAACCTTCTAAAGGAATGATGGATACTGGGTCACCAATGCACTTATTAAGCATAGAAACATGGAATACCGGGTGAACCAGTGCCAACTCACTTGGCAAGTCTAACTTATAGGCAACTTTCCCAATACGCTTCAAAATTTGATAAGGACCCACATATCGGGGACTGAGTTTCCCCTTCTTGCCAAACTTCATCACACCTTTCATGGGTGAGATTTTCAAGTAGACCCAATCATTGACTTCAAATTCTAGGTCCCTCCTTCTAACATCGGTTATGACTTTTGCCGACTTTGGGCCGTCCTCAACATCTCTCTAATGAGTCGGACTTTTTCAATTGCCTCATAAACTAGTTCGGAGCAATTTTACCCACTTCAAACCAACCAACTGGATATCTACACCTCCTACATACAATGCTTCGAAGGGAGCCATGGCAATACTTGAGTGGTATAGTATTGTAGGCAAATTCTATCAATGGTATATGGTCGTCCCAATTACCTTGGAAATCTATAATGCAAGCCCTCAACATATCCTCTAAAGTTTGAATGGTGCGTTCCGCTTGGCCATCCGTTTGAGGGTGAAAGGTCGTGCTAAGCTTGACCTTAGTACCAAGCCCTTTTTGGAATGCCTTCCAAAAGTGTGAAGTAAATTGATACCCCGATCCGAAATAATAGACAAAGGAATCCATGCTATATCACTATCTCCTTGATGTACAATCTGGCATAGTCTTCCGCCGTAAAGGAAACCTTGACGGGATAAAGTGGACAAACTTTATGATTCTATCAACAACGATCGAAATAGAATCATGTTGCCTTCGAGTACAAGGAAACCCCACAATAAAATCCATATTAACATCCTCCCACTTCCAAGTGGGAATATCTATATCTTGGGACAAGCCTCTCGGTCTTAAGTGTTCGGCCTTAACTTGTTGACAATTCAAACACTTGGCTACATAACCCGCTATATCCTTCTTCATACCATTCCACCAATAAACTTCCCGTAGGTCACAACACATCTTTGTGGCTCCCAAATGAATAGAATACTGCGAACCATGAGCTTCATCTAAAATGCTCTCTCAAGCCATCAACATCCGGAACACATAATCGACCTTGATACCTAAGCACCTATCTCCCCCTTGGGAGAAAGCCTCAACGGACTTGTTGAGTACCGATTCTTTCTACTCCACTAACAAGGGATCAAGATCTTGCTTGGACTTTACGTCCATTACAAAGGATGATTCAGAACCATTATGGACCATGACACCACCCTTGGTGGAATCCACTAGTTGGACACCTAACTAGGCCAACCTATGTACATCATGAACTAACTCCTTCTTCTCATTCTCTACATGGGCCACACTACCTATGGACAATCGACTCAGGATATCCGCAACTACATTGTCTTTGTCGGGGTGGTAAAGGACACTCATGTCATAATCCTTTAATAGTTCTAACCACATTCTTTGTCGAAAATTCAAGTATTTTTGGCTAAACACATATTGAAGACTCTTGTGATCGGTGAACACATCAACATGCACCCCATATAGATAATGTCTCCATATTTTCAAAGCAAACACTACCGCTGCTAATTCAAGGTCATGGGTCGGATAATTCTTTTCATGGATCTTGAGTTACCTTGAAGCATAGGTAATCACCTTACCATGTTGCATGGGCACACATCCCAAACCCACTCTAGAGGCATCACAATAAACAACAAAACCATCGATACCCTCCGGTAAGGTCAACACCGGAGCGAAAGTAAGTCTATCCTTCAACTCTTGGAAGCTCTTATCACAAGCCTCCGACCACACAAACTTAACTTTCTTTTGAGTCAAAGCTGTTAATGGAGAAGCAATGGAGGAAAAACCTTCAAGAAACCTCCTATAGTAACCGGCCAACCCAAAAAGCTTCTAATATCGGTATGAGTTAGGGGTTTAGGCCAACGTTTGACTGCATCCGTCTTCTTAGGATCAACCTCTATACCCTTGCTCGAAACAATATGACCAAGGAAGGCTACGAGCCAAAACTCACACTTACGAAACATCGCATACAATTGGTGGTCTTTAAGGACTTGCAATACAATCCTCAAATGGTTCATGTGCTCATTTTCACTCTTTAAGTACATCAAAATATCATCGATAAATACTATCACAAACATATTGAGATAGTGCCTAAAAACTCTATTCATTAGGTCCATGAATGCCGCCGGGGCATTGGTCAACCCAAATGACATCACCACAAATTCATAGTGACCGTACTGGGTCCTAAAGGCCGTCTTGGGAATGTCAACCCCTCTTACACTTAGTTAATGTAACCCAAACGAAGATCTATTTTGGAGAAGTAGTTTGCCCCTTGGAGTTGATCAAATAAGTTGTCTATCTTTGGAAGGGGATACTTATTCTTTATCGTCACTTTGATTAGTTGGCGATAATCAATACACATTATAAGGGATCCAACCTTCTTTTTAACAAATAATATCGGAGCACCCCAAGGAGAGATACTTGGTTGAATAAAGCCTTTGTCTAACAAATCCTTGAGTTGCTCCTTCAACTCTTTCAACTCGACCGGAGCCATTCTGTAAGGAGGAATAGAGATAGGTAGTGTATCCGGTAAGAGGTCAATGCCAAAGTCTATTTCCCGTTCGGGAGGAATGTCGTGCAAGTCATCGGGGAAGAATTTCGGAAACTCACTCACCACGAGGGACCGACTCTAAGGAAGGGATTTCAAACTCAATGTTCATGAAACTAACAATATGGTAAATGCACCCCTTGGAGATCATTTTCCTAGCTTTGAGACAATAAACAAATTGACCTCTAGGGATAGAATTTCCCCCCTTCCACTCTAAAGTAGACTCGTTTGGAAATTGGAACTTTACTACTTGAGTCCTACAATCAATAGAGGCATAAAATGAATGCAACCAATCCATACCCAAAATTACATCAAAATCTAACATGTTTAACTCCACTAAATCCACCAAGGTAACTTTATGGGACAAAGAAATAGGATAACTCTTTGTAACAACCCTCAAAATGAAGTAGGATTAGTAGAGCCTCACATGGGTTTTATGCATTAATAACTTGTTAAAATAATGAAGAATAGCCTTTTTAGTCAGTTTTAAAGAGTTTGGAAGTCAAACGTCAAAGGACGACCAAGACGTTCGGAAACTAGTCTTTTACGTGTTAGTGTGTTCTAGTATGTTGTTCATGTTTTTATGTGTTGTTTGGAGTCTAAAATCAGTGGACGTGACCCTAGTGTCTTAATAAATGTTTTTAGGGTCAAAATGTTCGGGTACGACTCCCCGGTACCACCCTAAGGGTTCCCAAGGAAGACCCCAACCTTTGGCCAAACATGCTGCCAGGGCAGCTTGAAAATGCTCTCGGAGGGAGCATGTCCGCATCACAGACTAACTCCACCATAGACCAAACTTTTGGTCCACGTCGCGGACTCTTCTGTCTCAAAATTTAATTTCCAAAAATTTGTGGGAAAACCTTCGCGTCACGGACTGGTTTCCCGACGAAATCTGCGAAAATAAAACTCAAGTTTGACTTGTTTAAAAGGTCCAACTAAGTGAGGGGTGGTTTGGGTACTTTGGGGAATTATTATAAATGGTTATTCTACCTATTTTAGGGTATTTAAGTTGGTTAAAACCTCAAAACCTAGAATTAGACCCTATTCTTCAAATTGACCCTTCCCTCTCAAAATAGATTCTTTCAAAAACTCCATTGAAGACCTTGATGAAGCTCAAGCTAGAAGATGGGTTTTCAATTGATTTCTTCTTCAATTTCATGGATCTTCAATAATTAAGGTATGGTAACTCTTGATTCTCGAATAACCTCTTATTCAAGGAGTTGTATCAAAGATTTTCAAAACTGATTTAATGACCAAAATTCCCAATTTTCAATCTAAACATGAGTGCCTCGTCAAACGATTTTCCAAATCATTCTATTGATGAATTAATGTGGAATTAAGGTTTTTAAGATAATTTTTAAAGGAATTCTTGGAGAACCCATGATCCCCAAATTCTCGAAAATTGGCCTATGATGTGGGTCTTTGTGAATATGATCGCTATTGGTGAAATTATGTTTAGATTAGATTAGATTGTATTGATGTTTCCAATGATTATCTATACTTCTTCAAGTTGAATTGTTGGTATATTGATGAGTTGAGAATTATGGCCTTATGGGCAAAGTTATGGGTTGATCCATTTGTTTATAGAATTGTACATAGATTATGTTCATGTTATTGAATTATATTGTTGATTCCTATTGCTATCTATGTCAATTAATTATGAATTGTTGAGGATTGATCCATGGTGATCATGGCTTGGAGAATTGGTAAGTTGACCTAACTTCTAGTCTATAGTATGAGAATTGATGTTCTGTGGTTTGGTCCACTTATGGTGGCGGTGTTTACTTCTTGTCTATCTATGCATGTTGAGATTATGGCCTTGAAGGCAATAGATGTGAAGTGAACTGATGATTATGATGCATATGTTTATGAAGTTGTGCTCTGAAGGTTATGTATGAAATCCTCAATGCTAGCATAATGTTTTAAGTGTGTTGATGATGAGGAGTATAATGTGAATGATAATGTTAGGGATAAGGTGTGGTCCACATGAATGATTATGTTAAGTACTATTGTGGAATGACCCCTACCTATATGACCATTATATGAATGTGTGATCATATACATGTTAGGATTACCTATTCAATGTTGAATGTGTCCTTGTCTCCTATGATGAAGTGTAGGTGTGTGGTCTAGAATCCCTAAAGGCTTTATATGCAAATTGCTTATGATTTGGGGACATTGTGAATGTGTTGTGATCCCTTGAAGGGAAGTGCACTAAATATCATTGTTGTTGCTATTATGTCACTATGAGGACCAATATGCACACACATACTCTACATGTATAGCTATGAATATGATGTGTTATGTTGTCTATTGAAAGGTTAACTCTTATATGCACCTTTACATCTTATTATGCCTGCAAAGTGTATGATTAGCAAGATATGAATATGTGTTGTATAAAGGTGTTTATGTTGTATTGTAAGGGCTATGTCTCTCTTGTGTTGTAGTTGTGCTTTAAGATGGCTACGTTGAGACGTAGTACTTCGATTTTGTATTAAAGGTTTAAATGAGTTGACATTTAAGTCTTGTGTTATATTATGAAAATGTTTTAAATTTTACGCTATTTTTCTATGATAAATGCTATGACTAATGCTAAGGGCTTGTATAAGACTTCCGAGAGGTCGAATACGCCGGTAACAGTTAGGGTTTGCTCTCGGGTCGTTACAAACTTGGTATCATAACATAAGGTTATGAAAATTTTCTTAGGACTCAACATTTCATGAGCCACGCCTAGTAGAGTCTTGTTCATCTGTGTGAGTCGCAACACATCTATGAGCGAGAGTCTATAGGATGATAGAAGTTTTACTTTCTTCATTACTCTTGTGTCGTGCCGTAGAGCTTAACTCCATATGATCTATCTCTCTTATTTTCCCTTGTCCGGTGGTCTTCTAGATGTGATTACTTGGAAGGGGTGATGTTACAAGGATCGAGGGAAGAAAATATGAGTTTTAATGCTTATTATGATGTAATGACTATATGAGTATATACGAAGGTAAATTGGAAATCGTATTGTGTTGCCAATCATGGCTATGTGTGACCTATGAGGTTGGGAGCATTACATTGAAAATGTTGTATGGTGGTATAGTTCTTATATGATAAGAGTAGTTATGGTAAGAATGAAATCCTTTTTAGGATGATGAGTTGCTTTATGGTGATGGGTAATGATAGTAGAAAGTCATGGTGTAGATGTGAGGAATTTTGAAGGAATGTGGTAACTAGTGTGAGTTGAAAGTTGCTTTTTTTCTTATGAGTGATGCTTCTTGGTTGTCCTTGTGTGAATTAGAGTTCTTGTGTAGGCTTTCCCTAAGAGCGGAAAAAGGGACTTTGTTCCATGAGTTGGGATAGTGTTTTGCTCTAAGGTTGACTTGGAGAGTTGCATGTACCCCTTAGTTCATGGGAAGGACAAGAGAATAGATGTTGACCAACTCTAAAGAGGATAATTGTCTTGTAAGGTTGATCTGAAGTATGGTCATTCAAGATGGTGGTTAGATAATACCTAGGCATGGTTGAGCGGAAAGTTACACCAAAGGTGATGATAAGGGTAATATGTGATAAAGGGTTGATTAAGCTCACCCCAAGTAGGGGATAATGTGCCTAGATGGTAAGGTTTTGAGTGCCCTTAATATTTCTACATTGAACTTCCTTGAGTTCTCCATGTTGAGAACCACTTTGGCTGATAGCTATGAAGCGGAGTGGTATAGATACTCATTTTTTTTGGATTCTTGAAATCCTCACCTAAGGGAGTATTGTGAAGATTTAGTGGAGAATGGTTCCTACCTTAGAGATGAAGGAGGTAATGATTAAAAGAGTTTGCATAACTTGATCCCAAGAGGGGGACATTGTGCTTAATTGGTAAGTGATAGTTCTCTTGGTTACTTTAATGTGCTCTTAGATGGGTTTACCCTAAGTGGGGGATGATGAGTGAGTAGTAAGGTTGTTGATATCTTTATCTTTTCCTTCTATTCTTATTCAAGCTTGAGACCAAAGAGTTCCTAGTAGGTTGTTCATGTTTTGGAGTCTGGCATATGATTATGAGTTGCATGATCTCCGTATGTTATGCATGTCCTAGAAGACACTATGTTATGCATGTTTTGAAGGATTCTAATTAAATAAAAATGGAATTTTAGTAATAAAATTCAAGTTTCTCATGTCAATATGCATCTATATGGTGAATGCACTCTTGACTTCATGAGGAAGAGAGTATGAGCATGCTTAGGTTAGAAGTTTAGAATTTCTCCTTAAATGAATTGACCTTTGGGTAATGCTTTCTTATGAGTTTATGATGCCATGTGTTTATGTTGTGACTAGAAGAAGGTAGTCCCTCCTTGAACATATCTAAGCATGGTAATGCCATGTATGTTCTTGATAGTATGATGATTAAATGATAAGACTAGTAGATGATCTATAATCCTCATGTTAGGGTGCAACTAGTAGGAATTGCTTAATTGCCTCATGAGTGGAAATGGTGATCATGTCTATGTGTGCATTTGAAAGTCATTGCATATTGGACCCTATGATGATATAAAAAGGGTAAATATCATGTCATGAGTAGGAGAAGTTAGTTCCTCCTATGTGCATGAGAAAGGCCTATGTGGTTGATGCATTATGAGTCGGTGAATAAAGTTTCTACTTGCTTGTGTTGCATGAGTTGATTTGAAGTGCACGCTTAAATGATTTCTTATGATAAAGTTGCATAATGTGCTTTAATGAGATAGTTGCATGTTGTATTTATTTGGTGTTTGAAATGAGAATGATGATTTGGAGAAGGAAATTCCTCCAATGAAATGGGAAATAATAAAGTTGATGCATATGGAGTTGGTAGATGTGTTGCTATCTTCTTGAATTGCACAAAGTTGTTTTGAGCCTTTTATGTGGAGTTGATGTTCCTCCTTGATGTGTGCTCTTATGTTGATGTTTTATGTTGTGTATTTTGAGCTGCTAGTTGGGTCATTGAGACCTCGAAAGTGTTTTAAGTGTCATTCGAGGACGAATGTTCCTAAGTGGGGGATATTGTAACAACCCTCAAAATGAAGTAGGATAAAGTAGAGCCTCATATGGGTTTTATGAATTAACAACTTGTTAAAATAATGAAGAATAGCCCTTTTAGTCAGTTTTAAAGAGTTTGGAAGTCAAACGTCAAGGGACGACCAAGACGTTCGGAAACTAGTCTTTTACGTGTTGGTGTGTTCTAGTATGTAGTTCATGTTTTTATGTGTTGTTTAGAGTCTAAAATCAGTGGAGGTTACTCTAGTGTCTTAATAAATGTTTTTAGGGTCAAAACGTCCGGGTACGACTCCCCGGGACCACCTTAAGGGTTCCTGAGGAGGACCGCAACCCTTGGCCAAACAAGTTGCCAGGGCATCTCGAAAATGCTCTTGTAGGGAGCAATTCCGCGTCGCGGTCTAGCTCCACCATAGACCAAACTTTTGGTCGGCGTCGCGGATATGTCGCAGACTATTCTACCTCGAAATTTAATTTAGAGAAACTTGTGGGAACACCTCTGCGTTGCGTACTGATTCCTTGACAAAATATGCAAAAATTAAACTTAAGTTTGACTTGTTTGAAAGGTCCAACTAAGTGAGGGGTGGTTTGGGTACTTTGGGGAATTATTATAAATGGTTATTCTACCTATTTTAGGGTATTTTAAGTTGGTTAAAACCCCAAAACCAAGAATTAGACCCCATTCTTCAATTTGACCCTTCCCTCTCAAAATAGATTCTCTGAAAAACTCCATTGAAGACCTTGATGAAACTCAAGCTAGAAGATGGATTTTCAACTGATTTCTTCTTCAATTTCATGGGTCTCCAATAATTAAGGTATGGTAACTCTTCATTCTTGCATAACCTCTCATTCAAGGAGTTGTATCAAAGATTTTCAAAAGTGATTCGAAGACCAGAATTCCCAATTTTCAATCTAAACATGGGTCCCTTGTCAAACGATTTTCCAAATCATTCTACTGATGAATTAATGTGGAATTAAGGTTTTTAAGATAATTTTCAAAGGACTTCTTGAAGAACCCATGATCCCCAAATTTTCGAAAATGGGCCTATGATGTGGGTCTTTGTGAATATGATCTCTATTGGTGAAATTATGTTTAGATTAAATTGTATTGATGTTTCCTATGATTATATATACTTATTCATGTTGAATTGTTGGTATATTGATGAGTTGAGAATTATGGCCTTATGGGCAAAGTTATGGGTTGATCCCTTTGTTTGTAGAATTGTACCTAGATTATGTTCATGTTATTGAATTACATAGTCGATTCCTATTGCTATCTATGTCAATTGATTATGAATTGTTGAGGGTTAATCCATGGTGATCATGGCTTGGAGAATTGGTAAGTTGACCTAACTTCTAGTCTATAGTATGGGAATTGATGTTGTGTGGTTTGATCCACTTATGGTGGCGGTGCTTACTTCTTGTCTATCTATGCATGTTGAGATCTTGGCCTTGAAGGCAATAGATGTGAAGTGAATTGATGATTATGATGCATATGTTTATGAAGTTGTGCTATGAAGGTTATGTATGAAATCCTCAGTGCTAGCATGATTTTTAAAGTGTGTTGATGATGAGGAGTATAATGTGAATGATAATGATAGGGATAAGGTGTGGTCTACATGATTGATTATGTTAAGTACTATTGTGGAATGACCCCTATATGAATTTGTGATCATATACATGTTAGGAGTACCTATTCAATGTTGAATGTGTCCTTGTCTCCTATGATGAAGTGTGGGTGTGTGGTCTAGAAACCCTAAAGGCTTTATATGCAAATTGCTTATGATTTGGGAACATTGTGAATGTGTTGTGATCCTTTGAAGGGAAGTGCACTCAATATCAATGTTGTTGCTATTATGTCACTATGAGGACCAATATGCACACACACACTCTACATGTATAGCTATGAATATGATGTGTTATGTTGTCTATTGAAAGGTTAACTTTTATATGCACCCTTACATCTTATTATGCATGCAAAGTGTATGATTAGCAAGTTATGAATATGTGTTGTATAAAGGTGTTTAGGTGAAAGGCTTTCTCACATATGTTCACACACATGAATGAATGAATAAGGTTTATGATAATCTAGTGAAAGTGAGTCTCTTGAAAGGTTTCCTCAATTGTACTCTAAACTAGACTATGTTATGAATATGGTATGTCTATGTGAAAGGTCATTCTCACATAATGAAGGTTCTATGATGAAATGTCATTCTCATTTTGCAAACCTTTGAGCTATATGATGTGAGGGATTTAAGTCCTTAAAGCCTACTTTAAGAACTAATGTTAAATAAGGGCTTAAAGATGTTTAAAAAGGGAGTTGGAGCTTTGCACCGAGTGAACATGAAAAATGAAGACTATGGTCTATGTATGTTAATATGAAAGCATGTTAAAGTTGACTTTACTTATGTCAAGACATGAAGTATGATTATGCTTGTGAATGAAGATGTTATGAAGTATGTTGGTCTTATGTCTAATGTTAAATGAAGATGTTATGACATGTTGAATATGATGTGCCTAGTCTGTGGTGGCTTCCTAGGAACACTTGGTGGGAGTAGTATTGTAACACCCTGACTTTTCGAAACGTATAAATTGACTCGTATCTTGGTGGAAAGACCAGGAGGGTGGGTAATAAATTAATAATGATGTGTTATGTGATATTTTAAGTGTTCAAGTGTTGTATCTCAAGTTTTGAAGTTAGGTAAGTGGAAAAATAAAAGTTGGCGAAAGTTACCGTAAATTCCTTTTTAAAGATTTGTCTAAAATTTGTGTCAAATGTCTCGGACGTTTTCTCCCAATCTATTAAGAGTTATGATCCCCACGACCTATCAAATCGAAGGTCTACGAGTCTAATTTCCAACGCAATTAACCGTTAGTTCATACGACTTTAGAATAGAGAGATATTTGCGTTTCCGTGGGACTGCGCAAGCAGGTACGTGAGGTGGGGCCCTAGGTCGGTGGAATGTTACATATATCTTCTTCTTCGACCTTTTTCTTCATTTTTAAGCTAAGAACCAGAGAAATTAGAGAAACCCATTTCTAGGATCAAGTGAAGTATAGATTTTCTCGACTTAAGTCCTTGACGAAAGTTGTTCTACGTGTTAGGCTCATCATAGTGGTATAATTTGTTTTATCGATTGCGTAGAATATCATACTTTAGTGTTGGGACAACAAGGGTTTGAATATATTTGAATGTTTTGAGGAGTATTATGAACCTAAGATCGAGGTAAGACCCTTCTTTCATTGACTTTAACTTTTATAAGCAGCAAACAACAATTTGCGACGGAAATACATATCTTTTATCATATTGTCATGGTATGTTTTAGTTTTGTGTGTTGATTATGGTCCTACCTTGTTGTAGTATCAAGCGAGTTATGAGTAAAAGTCGTTAGGCCACGTGAATTTAGCGAAAAAGGTATGTTAAGGCTATTCCCTACTTACGACATTTTTCCTTAAAGCTTAGAAGCAATGTATTTGGGTTGTTATCCTTGATATACTTGTAGCCGTGATTGTTGATTGTGTGCTGCTCAAGTTGATATAATTCTCCCTTGTCGGGATTCTTATTCAATTAGTAGCGTCCCTATGTTGGACATGACTTAAAGACTATTTGTATAGGGTGCTTATAACTAAATTACTCGCTTTTAGCGATTGGATTGTTATTGTTGCCCTTGGGGCTATTGTGGTTAGCTGCAGGAATGTGATCTGTGACTAAAAGGGCTATGTTCTGCCTATAGGGTTATATGGATGCCTAAAAGGGCTATGAGTTGCCTACGGGGGTATATTGATGCCTAGAAGGGGTATGAGTTGCCTATGGGGCTATATTGACGCCTAAGAAGGCCATGTGCTTCCTACAGGATCATGTTGTTGCCTAAGAGGGCTATGAGTTTTCTATAAGCTATATTGATGCCTAAGAGAGCTATGTGCTACCTACGGGGCTATATTATTCCCTAAGGAGGCTATGCGACTTCCTACGGGGCTAGGGGACTACCGATAGGGGTATATAGGCTGATTGGCACCTTCCGGGCTTATGGGGGCCTGAGTAGGTGGTCTTGTGTGCTGTTTGTACCTGCCGAGCTTATGGGGGCTTGGTTAAGTTGTTGTTTTATTATTTTTGATAAGTTTAGATTTAAGAGCAAGTCAGTACACTTATCTTATCCTTGATTTATATATCAGATTATTCCAGTATATAAGGATACCTCATCATAGTCTATTTCCTTTCATACTCTGTACATTATTTTGTACTGACGCCCCATTGCCTTGGGGGAGCTGCATTCATGCATGCAGGTCCTGACAGACGACCGAGTAGACCTC
>JAJOOH010015330.1:0-26899 GCA_029582605.1 Solanum gracilifrons | reverse complement strand
AAGAAGAACCTGACCCATTAACACACACAAACACAATTGGTAAATCCTAATATTTCTTGTTATTACTAAGATGATAAAAAAACATTTGGAAAACTGTGCATGTATACATAGAAATGATATTTCTTAGATGTTACCAAAACGAAAAATAAAATAACCATGTTTTTTCCTTGATATTTCCTATGTATTGCATACTAATATTACTTAGCTAATCTCAATGGTGGTTAATTTAATTTGGCGCTGGCCATGCACACATATAGATGACGAGGACAAATTACACACACTTAACACAATTGAAATTGACAAAGAAAAAGATAACCAAGTAACATAAAAATATGAAAAACTTTCACACCAAATGGAAAAGAAATATATAGCAACATACTTTACTATAATTAAAAATACATCTATATATATATACCATCATATTTGGCCAACGTAACATATCAAACGTAGAAGGAAATTAAGAAACAAAGATCGATAATTAATAAAGAGAAAGAAGAATGTCTGAAGCAAATCACCGCGGAGGAATGGGGAACAATAATAATGGTGGTAAAACAAAAGGTGAGAGTAGTAGTGTTATTCCAGCAAAGAAGAAGTCGGTGCAAAAGATGATGGCTGAAAAATTAGTCCAAATTGCTTCTTCCGCTTTTAAGAATGATAACAAGAAGATTAATCCTCATGATGATTCCACTTGAATTTTTCACTTAATTAGCTCCTCTCGCATGCATGCACAATAATCTTTCATTTCTAGCTACCAAATAAATACTATATATCATGACTTTCTATTTATATGTTTCTCTTGTTATTTCTTGAACGCCATGCCAAAGTCCCAAAGATCACTTTGTATCTTTATTCTTGTTGTTAATTAGTATAAGTTAAATATGTGATAAACAACATTTGTTCATATGTGGGATGAATTATGTGTAAGTTACACTCATTAATAAACTATGATGTAGTATTTTGTATTTCTAAGAAAGACCATAATGGAAGAAAATGTTGTCGTTAAGAAGGCATTTTTATTGGAAATTTTGGTTATTCTTGTCATGATTGAGACGTTTCATCACAAAGTAAGGTTTGTTGACCAATGTTATCCAAGACTTCAAAACACATTTAAATCGAAAGAGAGCCTATCGAGGATTTCCGTACTTATTTCTTCTTCCAAGTGAATTCCCAGATCAACATCCATCTTAGTTATGACTACTTTCCTCTGAATGCTTCACAACTCTCTTATGTGCAATTAAAATTATGTTTACATAAAGGTAAATCCAGAATCTAGAGTTTATAGACATGGATACTAAAAAAGGTAATTTGTTGGGTTCTGAAAAGGTAGGAGTGTGCAAAAACCGAACCGACCGATAAATCGAACCGAAAAAAGTGTTATTGGTTTATTGCTATTGGGTTATTGGGATAACGGTTATTTAATGGTTTTACAAAAAAAAATTATTGGGTTATCGGTTCATTATTGGTTTTTAATATTGGGTTATTGGGTTAACCGATAACCCATTAAGAATATAATAATTTACTATTTTAATTTTTAGTTATACATCTATATACTATATTAAAAAAAATACCCTATGCAATAATTAACACTACTTAACAATTAACTCTCCTCTCTACTTTTAGTTATTTAACCTTTAGGTTTTACTTTTTAGTATTACTTATTTACTTTAGTTAGTTTATAATTGACTAATATTAGCTTTTGCACGATTGTAAATATCTGCAATTTGATTAACGTCAGGAATTCAAATTGTGTGTGTGTTTTTTTTTTAAAATAACGTAAGAACTTCATTTAGTTACCATAAGCATGGCCTCATTTGCTACTGTTTTGACTTTTGTCTATGATTTGGTTTTATTTGATTCTCTTTATTGCATAAAGGGGACCTCGTTTTATATATTATGGTGATCGAAAATTAACCAAGTCTTTGTTGTGATGACCAAAATACAACAAGTTGGTCCTTGTTATCCCGTTTGGAATGATTATTTCGATGTATGCATATCGCGTCAAATTATTGGATAAGTCATATAATTGTTTTGAAAGCATTTTCTTATTGGTTAAACCGAAAATCGAACCGTTAAAGACCTAAAACCGATAAACCGATAACAAATATCTTATTGGTTTGGTTATCGGTTTATCATATTTAAAAACCGAAAACCGATAAACCGAACCGATAATACTTATAACCGAACCGAACCGACCGATACACACCCCTAGAAATGATAGTAATGGATGGCCTTAATGAGATATGCTTCACTATAACCACCATAAATGGCACATCTAACCCCAGGGGAGAACAAACTTCGTATAATAGCCGGCTGGGATGAGGAGTGTCCAGACATTGAGTCGAAAACAGAACAACACCTACAGACTATCAGGTTCCTCTTCTATGAGCTGTGTAGTTCTTGAAGACTTGATCAGAAACACCAAATTCCAGTTATTTTATCTCCTTTTGAGAAGGGCTTCTTAGTTTTTCTTTACAGATCGCTGATGCATTCACTGTAATGCTATAGAAATAACATTCACTAAGATATGTTTTCTAGTTTTTTATCGATCCAAAATATTCATTACTTTTCCTTGAGGAGGAAAACAATATCTATTTACAGAAGAGATCAAACACATCTAAGGTCAAGTCAAATATTTGCACCTTTTTTTAAGCTAATCGTAGTAAAAAATACCATTGTATTGGTACAATTTAGGTTTGTGTTTCACAGATTAATATAAAGCACCAATAGTAGAACTACGAAACATGAAATCTCATTATCACAGGCCGAAAACCATTAGGTGGTTGCACAGTGTGCCATTAATCACATAATTTCATTAGTGAGGGACAGAGGTGACAGCAAGAAACAGAAAGAGAGGAAGAGGATTCAGAGAATTAAAACAGTAACAGTTGATGCCACTCGTTGAAGCTGGAGACAGAGGGAGAGAAGGAAGGATGTAGAGTTGAGGAAACTGGAAAAAGGTAGAAGGTTAACAGTATAATGTACTTTTTCGAAGAGATTGCTAGCAAAGGAACTTGAAGACCCAAGATCATCAAATCCACAGTAAACCCTGGTGGTTTTTGTTTCAAGCAAAAACCTCAACAGATACCAGGATTTTTCTTGAAATTGACTCGTGTTCATGCAAATTCTTAAGCCTCATATGCTTCAGCTAACAAATAAATCTATTTTTTTTCACTTTCAACTAGAATGAAAAAAGACCAGCAAAAATGTACCCATAACCAAGCAGACTGATAGACACATTCCCTTTACAAATATGCTCTGGTTGATACTCATATCTCCAAACATAAATGGGCTGATTTGATTAGCAGTAAGATATTTCTTTTCTTTTGGATATGACAACTTGAGGTCATTTTGAAAGAAATGGAACATGCTTAGGGTCCTCCATTTGGTGCACGTACCATGAAAACCAGACTACCAATCTTGCATATATCTTCGACTCACAGAATCGGAGATACCAAAACAAGAGAGAAATCAGCTTCTGCAATAATAGAGAAAACCAAAGGCACCAATAGCCATTGAATTATCATTTTGAGGAATTGGACAATGAGAATATGGAAGGGAGGCCATATTTGTAAGAATGGCGATATCAGGGCCAGTAGACACACACCTCGACTAATTTCCAAGATTGGGTAACCCTATCCATACAAACTTAGATAGATAGCAAGAATTCACACAATCTCACCTCTACTGGAATTTGAACTTCAATTACTCAGATCTTCAACCACTAAGCCACCCCAGGGGTTCAAACAGAAGAGGTCATTTTAGTCCTATTCATTTCACAACTTTCCAAGTTCCAGCACCCCATAAGATGCAAATTTGTACTCTGCATATCTATGCATCTCTTTTTTCATAATCCCGGTCTTTCGCACTCCTTAAGGCCCCCTCAAGCCACTTACTCACTCCTCCATGCCCCTAAATAAAGAGGAGGAGAGGGAAAGACGAGGGCGGAGGAGACTGGTTACCCACTTTCCCTTGCTAGTGATGGATGCCCGAGAACTCAGTGTGATGGAAATTAGCAGGAAAAATGAACAGCATCCCACTCTATTGTTTAGGTTGTCATACCTTTGCAGCAAAAAACACTTTTATCTTTGACTTGTGCTTTCCTTATAAGGATCAAATAGAGAAGAGAACGGATGAATAAGGAGCAGATAAGCAGAAGCACGCATGATGGGCTTCATCTCTTCATGTACTTGTGGAGTCGTGTTACCTCATGAAAAGAAATGACCCAAACATATCCTTTGTTGTGGTTGTCAGCGGCGCAGAGTACGACGAGGTTAAACACTTCAATTTTCTGGTTGATCATTTCCATGATTTTCACTTAAACTAATAGGGGATATTCCGTGGCCACATTAATAGTACTATGAACGAATGAGAAACAAGAGAAGTGAATGAGACACATTGAAGACTTGGGGGCTCGTTGAATACAAGTAGAACTATTATTAAGTGTTAAACATGACACACATCCAATGTTTTTCCAGTACGACAATATCCATCACAGGACTCAACATTTCAAAGTGGAGAAACCAACTTGAGTTTGCTTGTTATAGTAATACAGAAATATCACTGGAAAATGTGTTCGAAAGTTGTCGGAAAAGTTGTGGTTGCTGGGATGTTGCAAGGAAAATTTAAGAATATTATTTGAAAAGAGGCACGCTATTTGGCTGGTTGGTCAGCTGAATGAGACGCTGCACCACCAGAAAGATCACCGGAGGAGACATGGCTTAGCCAGAAATATCATTATTCAGGAAACACACAAATCCACTTGAACAGTTTCCTGAAAAGAGGCACACTGCTACCGGAGTGACGCTGAAATTAAGAGCAGTGGTCTTGGACTGATCGGCAAAAGAGGTGTAATTCCATCGGAGCAATCAATGTTAACGGGCATAGTGATGTCAAAGCGATTGTCCAGAAAAGGCAGAGTGTGAGAGTGAGGACAGAGGCATGGCGTGCTAGAGCAATTGTCAAAGAGAAGGTGATGATGCCAGAACGATTACCAGATAGAAGAAAAGAAGAGAAGACTTTGGCCAGGCAGACAGCTCTACACTAGAAAGAAGAAGACCTTTAGCCGGCTAGGCAGTGTAAGAGAGCCAGTAGGCAGAAATTACTTGAAACTTAAGGATACCAACAACAACATACCCAATGAAATTCCACAAGTCGGTCTGGGGAGGGTAGAGTGTATGCATACCTTAACATACCTAGTGAAATACCACTCGTGGAGGTAGAGAAGTTGTTTCCAGAAGACCCTAGACTCGAGTACAGCAATTAGAGTAAGTATGAAAAGGAAAAATGACAGCAGAAAATATAGCAACTACTACAGAAACAGCAACAACAACAAAATAATGCAATCATCGAAACATCATAAAAATAGATGGTGTTAAAAAGCAAACGCAAGACACTACAAGAGTAAAGCTACTACAACAGACACCACTAAGCCTAAACCCTTCAGGAAGCAAGAGAACACTCCACTACCTACATGTTAACCTTCTACCGTAATCTGCGACCTCCGCACCCTCCTATTCATGTCCTCAGTAAGCTGGAATTGTGCCATGTCCTGTCTAATAACCTCTCTCCAATACTTTCTCGGCCTACCTCTACCTCTCCCCGCACCCACTATATCCAACCTCTAGCACCTCCTCACTAAGGCATCTGCGCACCTCCTTTTCACATGCACAAACCATCTCATCCTCGCTTCGCTCATCTTGTCCACCACTAAGGCCATTACCACCTTTGCTTGGATATCCTCATTCTTAATCTTATCGCTCCTAGTATACCACACACCCATCTAAGCATCCTCATTTCTGCAACATGCACCTGTTGAACATGGAAGTTCTTATTCGCCAACACTCCATCCCATTCAACAAAATCGGTCTAACCACCACTCTGTAGAACTTGACTTTAACCTTAGGTGGTAGAGATATATTGAAGGCTTGGCAATTTGATGAATACAAGGTATATCAATTCATAGGTGTTTAACATAAGACAAGTATATTCTAATTTAGACCTAATACTTTAAATATTCTAACTCTTAACATCGCATACTGACAACTCCCATTCTTTTGAAAAAAACGAGCATTCTACTAAATTTAGAAAATTTTGAGAAAATTTTCATCAAATTTAAAGTTGTTAAATTCTCTATAGAATAATTTTTCATACAGAGAAAGTAGAAAAAGGTTGGTAAGTTGACATCCTCTTTGTGGTTTTTCACTAGAGAGCCATGGAATAATCACCCTTTGAAATGACAGAGAACAACGAAACTTACGAAGCAATGACAGCACTTTCCAACCTTGTAACACCAAAGAATGGAACCTACAAAATTTAGTACAGAATTTCACCCAATAAAGGTTTGCATGCAAAACCAGACCCCACTTTGTGAAACTACACTGGGTATGTTGTTGAAAGGTGTGCATGCAATAGACAATGACAACAGCAGGAAGATATATCAGGACAATGAACAGTAAAGTTCAAAAAATTGCACAGAAGACAAGAAGGGAGGAATTGAACTCCGATATGGACATGTGCAACATGCATATAAAGATTTTCTGTTTGATTTAGAGAGTGCCTTGAATGGTGGTTGGTCATCAGTGTTCTCTACAATAATTCTCTAATCTGGTCTTCGAAGATAGATATAGAGGAGCCTAGTAGAAAGAAGCATTTAAAGAAATAATGAAAGTAAAGTCAAAGTTAATAGCAAGTGCAAAGGAAAGACAGAAAAAGGAGCACCCACACTATGTCGCTTCAATCTAGTGTGAAGATATTTGAAAACACTAAACCAAATTACAAGTATTATGAGTATAGAGCAGTGTTGACTATTACATACTACTGAGCTAGTTTCTTATTCAGGAAAGCAATGATATGATGAAAGTACCACACTGAATCCATTTCAAATTCGTGAAAAAATGATTACAAAACAGAGGGGTGTAGAAAAACTGTCTTCCCCTTGTCTTCCAAACATTTTTTATCACAACAAATGAAATCACCAAGAGAAAGGAACTTGAGAAATCTAATACAAAGCATTATATAGGGGAAAGAAAAAAAGGAAGGAATCCTGTCACAAATAATTAAGAACATTACAATTTGTGCAATGTAAGGCCCAATTTTCTATCGGACCCCAAGGGAGTGACTAACCGCCAAAGAATTGGAGTGACAATTGTGGAAACCAAGATTCAAATACCAACACATGCAACAATGGGTGAATTGTTCTCATCTACCTAACAGATCTTATTAGACAGAGTTACTCACGCCTCATTTGTTTGCACTTAACAAAGATCTTAATATTAACCATTCAGATCTCAGTCATTAAGTTTGTTTTTTATGTCTGAATCTTAATCATTCATATTTTAATCTCTAATGCGTTTGTTTTATAAAATAAATTTGAGAAAGAAATATAGTTTTTTTAGCAAGTTTGTTGTTATACTTTTTTACATCCACTTAGCGAGTCTAAATAGATTTGAATGATTAAAACCTATAACAAAGTCTTAATATTGCTAAAATATTTATTCAAAAGTTTCTACAAAGATGGTATGCAGCTCATCACTACTCCAACCATTTTCACCGCTAACTACCGTAACCCACTATTATCAAATACCATCACCTATCACTACCACCATAACTCATCATTCACAATCATCACCACCAAATCACCAAGCACTAACGACATTCACCACAACAAGCCACCACTATATATCGCCAATCACCGTCATCGTTCACTATCACCATTAGCTATCACTATCATCCATCATAATTTTTAATTTTCACAACTAAGTATCACAATCAACAATCATTGTTAATCACTATTGTCAGCCACCATTACAACTAGTTGCTACCCAAAGCGCTACCATCACCCAAGACAATCCCCAATCAGCACCCACAAGTCACAACCATGAACCACCATTGTTCATCATCACCTCCAACTGTCATGATTTTTTAAAAATATTTTATTAATATAGTATTAGATCAATTTAGTATTTTATTTAAATTTATATATATTAATTTTTAGATAATAAAGATAAGTTTTTATTTTTTCAAATGTTGAGAAAACGAACCATCTTAATTATTTCGTATTCAGATCTTCATACAACATCTTAATATTGAGATGTGTATTCATTCAAAAATCTAAATCTTTGATGCACATCCTAATATTCAGATGTGCATTCAAGTTCAGACGTCTTGATCTTAATGGGAAAAAGTGAAATATCAATACATGTGTTGGTGGGAGGTAGTAAGCACCCTGGATTGGTAAGGCATGTCCAAGGCATGGATATCACTGTTATTAAAGATACAACAGAGGGGAAAAGAAAACAAAGCAGACCCATCACACTGTTGGACACGCCAACTTTGACCAAGGCAGAAAAGAGAGATTAGATTGACTTCCTAGATCTAGAGACAGCTAGGACCGGAACGACTATCGACTAAGCTTAAGTAGCGCCTTAAGTATCGACTAAGCTTAAGTAGCGCACTTTCAGACAGACTCAAATTTTGATTCGTTGTTTACGAAAGGAAAGAAAAAACAAAAAACTTGTGCTTACGCACTTGCCATTCATTTGGTCTAGAGTTGAGGCGCTACTTCCCATTCTCAAGTAATTGACCTACTATCCATTTTAAAATCCCACCCTAAAGATCCTTGGGAAAACAACATTAATGAGAGTGCAATGAAAGGAAAATGCTCTCTTGAAAATTTCTACTTGTCCACAGTTTCTGGAAAGCATATTAAAACATCATAAATTCTGCCCAATTCAATTAATTGTACAAATATTTCAGTTTCAATCAACAACAAAGAAAAAGCAATTCAACAAAATTGATTTAATGCACACACTAGTGGAAGTCCTCCTTTAAGGATATCAAATGGTGACTAATTGGATACTTCAAAACTAGAAGAGCATTTTGGCTTTTAGCACCTTTCTTTGGGTAAGGTAAGATTTTGTATACATCAGACAGAATCACAAGTATGCTGGTATAAACAGGCTTTTAGCACATTAAGAAGGCAGCATCATAGGTCACTTTTAAATAAAGGAATTAGATTGTGTAACATTTAAATATAGTCCCGAAAATACTGTCATGAGGTCTGTTTATGCTGCATGGGAGAAACGAGATACCTAGCCAACTAAGATTCTAAGCTGCTTACTATAGGAGTTCCTAATGAAATTTGCTTTTTATCATCTATAAGCATACAATGTCCATCAAGCATACAATGTTCATCAAGGTTGGACATATATGTTCAAAGGAAAATTACATTGTGTATACATGATTAAAATTATTTTTATGTATATATAGTAGATTTTGAACCCCCCCCCTTCGGCTTCTTCGTGTGTTTACTGCTTCATATTTTGAGGGGTCGTTTGGTGTGATGGATAAGAGGAATTAATCCTGGGATAACTTTTTAGTGGCCTTTAATTCATTGTTTGGTTGCAAAGGTAGGGATAATTTATCCCAGGATTAACAATTAGTCCTGGGATAAGTTATCCCTCACTCAGGGTGGTATAGTCTATGTTGCTCGGACTCTTCAAAATGTCAACGGGTGCGTGTCGGATTCGCCAAAAGTAGTGTATTTTTGGAGAATCCGACACGGGTGCGGCATCAAAAGTGAAGAGTCGGTGCAACATAGGGTATAGTAATCCCAGGATAAGTTATCCTAGGATAAGGTGTGTAAATTAACAAAAATACCCCCTTAAACTCTCTTTTATACACCACTTTTACATTCAAACATATTAACATAATTTTTAACAACATTTATAATAACATTCACAACCTTAAAATGTTCACTCCACTACTCATTACATATTTTTCATTAAATAGTTTATTACTCACTTAAAAATTATATTTTATCTATAATTAAAATGTAGATAACTTTAATAATAAATTTTCTTTTACTTTAATAAACTTAAAATGAAAGTTTTATTTTTAAGCTAAATAAGATGAAAGTTTTATTTTTAAACTAAATAAGATGAAAGTTTTATTTTTAAACTAAATAAGATGAAAATCTTATTTTTAAGCTAAAATAAGATGAACATTTTATTTTTAAGCTAAATAAGATGAAAGTTTAATTTTTAAGTTAAATAAGATGAAAGTTTAATTTTTAAAACATGCGGTACAATCATGAAAATGCACACACAAAAATATTTAAGCTAAATAAGATGGAAATTTTATTTTTAAGAATGAATAACTACAGCTTGCAAAGAAAATGTAAAAAAAAAAAAAACTAAATAAGGTGAGGGTATTTCTGTAAACAAACAACTTATTCTCAAAAATTATACAATGAATATTAGTTTGAATATGACAAACCAAACAAGCAATAAAAACTAATCCCAGCATAACTTATCCCAGCATAACTTATCCCAGTATAACTTATCTCAGCATAACTAATCCCAGCATAACTAGTATTCAAACCAAACGACCCCTGAATTCTCTGGGATCAGCTTTACTGAGTGCAGCTCCATTTGCCCTTCTGTTCTGGACATAGCTTTCCAGAAGCAGTGACTTTGGCCCTTTACTACTCAAGGAGGACATATTCTGGCCAATATGGTTGTAACAGTGATTTGTTGGCCTTTTCATGACGAAACATTAGTTTTGGGCTTTTCTTGTTAAAGTTCTGAATATTTACCTTTTCTTTTGCTAGAACTTCCACATTAATTTCTACCCTTGTTCTTTCTGTTACTATAGAAAAAGTGTTTTTTATCCTTGCTTTAATCTCATTGTACACATATTCACACCAAAATATATCTACAACATAGATGCATCAAACACTTTGTCCTTCCTATAAGTAAAGCAATCAACTATTTTGTTTAAATGGTTCCAATCATGGATATAATGCTCTTTCACCACCCTTCTCCCCCACGTGGCCACTATGAAAGGGACAACTTCTTTGAGATTGATAGATTATAATGTGAGCTAAGAAGTCAACTTACAGCTTGACAAGTTGAAGTCCTGAAAACTCTCAGATTGGTAGCTCTAATTAGACAGTAAATCACATCTTTGGCTCAAACCATAGTGATTGAATAAGCCTTACTGTTCCATTTCAGCTGTAATAGCAATGAAATAGGATTTCACTCACACATATATCAATCTTTACAATTGCATATAGCTACTGGGAACAGTACCACATACCTCAGCAGCTAATAGATGCCTTCTAGGTCATGTATGCATGTCATCCATCTTCTATCTTCAACATAACTTCTGATGTGTGCTTGTATCCACACTACTTACATCAACACTTTTTTAAGAAGGCACATAACTGCTCTGAACCGTCACATAATTATTGGACACTTAATTTTTCTTCTACTTAATGGTGCTCTCCACTTGCATGTCGCCAATGCAGGCAAGAAATTCTTCACTTATATAAAGCAGTTACAAAGTAATGGCTTGATTCCTCATTTGAAAAACTATGTCCGGACAATTTGTCTCTTATTGAACCAGAAACAATGGAATCACTTGTCTAATTCAACAATTTTTGGATTTATTCAGGACAGGTGAATCTTATACTATACCAAATGTATTGACTGTGTGTATATAGTAATAGCATACTTACTTTTACAAACAGCCAAACATTCCAGCAGTTAGAGAAATCTTTTGATGCATGATTTTATTGGGTATGGAGATTTCTTAACCAAAAGCACATGAGACCATACAACTCAAGTAGTCACCAGTCCTGAATTCTCATTCTCAGCATCCATCTTTTTCAGGTAAAGGAGCAAAACCATGTTTGGTACAAAGTAAGAAAATTCCAAAAGCTCATATTTTACACGGAAAATGCTTTGCTAAGAAAATCACTTGCCTCAACAGTAGCAAGTTTTCGGTGGAGTAGGAAGGAAGTAGAAAATGTTGCACGCACTTATTTATTAAATTATTTCCAATAATTTCAGCAACCAAACACCATAAATGAATTTCACAAAGGAAGCCACACCAAAAAGGCCCAAGTTCACATACTTATTCATAATACTGGTTAGCAACAAATTCAACTAACTCATTATATTCATTATATATCTGTCATCTCAATTTTCCTTCACATGGCACTAAGTAACTTGCCATAAAACAATTAAACTAGCCAGTACATACGAAGAGCACAGAGAAATCATCAATTGTTTCCTAATTCTACAACTACACATAAACTAATTCACTTTAGCCAACAAAAGGTATACATCATCAATTGATTTTTTATTCAACAAAAGGGTGAAAAGTATAATACAAAGCGAAAACTGTACAACACTTTTATATACTGAGAAGACACCGTATATTTACAAGCAGTTAAGAGAATCTGATCAATGAATCATGGGTAGGAATAGAAGCAGCAGAAACAGCGACAGCAGCGCCTGAAGCAGCTACAGTACAAGTAGCGTGGCTGTGATCGGCGATTGCCAGTACCAGAGTTTGATGGAGCAGTAGTGGCAATCGGCACTGTGTTCTCCATCAGCAGTATTGATGAAGATTCTCAACTTTCGTTCGGGTTCGATAGAAAAGGACTGAAAATGAAGCTCATTACAGGGGTGTTGGGTATGGAAGAAATATTTCAATTTTCCTATGGGTTGGATAATTTTTTTTGAAGACACAAGTTCTTAAAAATGATAGGAAATTGTGTCTTTTTCAGAGGTGGATGTTTGATTCTTTTATTCGATTTTTATGGAACTTTGATTTGATTTTTCAACTTTTTATTTTGAAAAAGTATGCAATTGAACGTTGAATCAAATTAGTTTGAATCGGTTAAGATCATAATTATCTTTGTGAAGAATATTGTGCCTTCAACTACTGCTCGAGATTCCTTTATATGACGTAATCAACAAAAATTTGTTTGACTTTCTCTTGAAAGTTAGTATTTCTTTTTTTCTTTGTTGTCTTATGAAGAACTTTTTATATAGGCTTGATCTAGGGTTTTAGAGGTATTTTGCTCTTCAAGTAATTTTAGAAGACCTTGAGCTTGAAGAGCATGAATTGGGCACCTCTAGTCAACTTAACACACTGTCACTAATGTAATTTAGACTTTATTTAAGTTATATAATTTTAACTTAAATATTAATTCAACTTTATTAACCAATAATTTGACTTGGTCAACTTATCATGAATTTAATATTTAATCCAAAATTTAAAGTTATGAGTCTTTTTTTAATAAAATATAAGCCTATGGATCAAATTTTATATTTTAAAAAGTTGGAATCACAATTTGAAATTTGAAATCTTATTTTTTGTAGAGTTTGAGATTTGAAATCATGATTTGAAGTTGAAGGTGAAATTTTGTGCAAATTTCATAAACAAAAGTTGATTTCACAGCAAAACTTCAAATCATGCTTTCATACCTATTAAGTATTCATTTTATGATAAGGCTCAACAGTTCAGTGAGAGATGTACCATATATGGTCCCTTGAACCACCATCTTAACCCCCGAGTTTCCTAGGTTCCTGAATCACCCCAGAATTTTCAGAGATATATGTTACACCAAAACTTTTCGTTGTAAGGTTTGGTATTCCTCTTACCAGAATTGTCTTTGGTTGCAGGAGTGATCCATTGTTTGCATTATCGACTAACACACTATCTAGCTTCGTATTCATAGCATGTTGCCAAGCGAAGAGTTCCTTGTGTTATTCCTTCACTATCCACGGTTTAATCGTGGAGCATCCCTGATGCAATGATTCGTAAGGGGTATATGACTATTACAAATCCCACAAATTAACTCTAATTTCTGTTACTTTCTTATTCTCTATCGTTCTCAGAGTCTTCGTATGTATCCATAAGGTTATCTTTGTTGAAAATTCATTGGGGTTTGAAATCTCAAGAACATCATATGTTTTAATAATGACTAGAAAAGCATTCAATCATTGTTTGTCAACCATAATTTCTATGAAAACACAAAATCAACGAAGAATTAAAATAAAGTGAAATAATTATCATTGTTAAGGCCTTACGGTGCGTGCCAATTGATTAGTCTAAAATTCATTATTAAAAAAGCAGTTAAATTTATTTGAAAGAGATCTATAACAAGGAAACTAATTTAATTCTCTACAAATCTTTGATTTAAGGTTCGAAGCAATGAATGATAATTAAGAAGCTAGGCGAGACATATAATAAAAATCGAGGAAATGAATAGGAAAAGAAAGAGGATTCTTATTCGATCTCTTGGAAAAATACGATAAATTGCTTGAATGATGAACAAATGCTTGTATAATCAAATGTTTGCAATGAACAATAGAGAATAATATTGTATTCCGATGAAAATTTAAATGAGTTACAATTCTAGAATAATGGGGTAGATATAGGTTTGATCTAACTAACAAACTTCTCTAATTCTAGATATTATTAATCGTTGTTGGCGTGAAGATCACAAATTCTTTGAAAAGACAGATCATGGTCCCTTGAATTTTGAATTATTGTTGTTGTGTATACTTATTTTTCTATGATATTTTCTGACGCAACACTTTGGTGTATTGAGGCTTGGAAGTAAAAAATATAAGTTCAGAGAAGTAGATTAAAAGTAGTATATTCATTAATGAGACTCCAATGGAGTTTATATACACATCAAACATCAAACAAAACAGATTGTGCAAAGCTAACTCCTAGGAAATAGGAGCCTATTAAGTTACATGAGCAATCCTACTTGACTCCTAAATAAATTGTAAATAAACTGAAATCCTAATTTAAAGATAGTGTGGTAACGTGCACAACATACGTGCTCTGTTACGCCCCCCTCAAGGTATGTGTAAAGAGACAACACGTAACTTGGGAAGCATGCGCTAGAAGGCTGTTTTAGATAATGGTTTGGTGAGTGGATCTACAATTTGATCAGCAGAGTGAACGTGTGAGACTTTAACTAGGCCATTGCGAACTTGGTTGCGAACAAAGTGAAGATCAACTTCGAGGTGCTTCATTTTTGTAGGATGAACTGGGTTTTCAGCTATGTAGGTTACCCCAAGGTTATCGCAAAGTATTGTGGGAACAACAGAGAGCGGCAGATGTAGATCCTTGAGCAAATGAGTGATCCTGTTTGTTTCAGACAACGCAGAAGCAACTGCCCTATATTCTGCTTCAGTGGAGAAGCGAGAGACAATCAGTTGCTTACGAGAGCACCAAGAAATTGGTGTTGTGCCGAGAAAGATAATGTAACTTGATATTGAGCGGCGATCATTAATATCACCCGCCCAATCCACATCAGCATAAGCAGAAAGATTGGTGGACTGCTGTGGGGAAATATAGACACCATACTGAGATGTTTCTTTAAGATACCGAAGTAGCCGTTTAACTGCTTGCCAGTGAGCCACAGAGGGAGAGGTATTGAACTGAGTAAGCTTGTTTACTGCATAGGTGATGTCAGGTCGGGTAAGTAAAAGGTATTGGAGCTTTCCAAGTACACTTCTATACTTTGTGCCATCAGTTTTGGGAGCTCCGTCATCTACCAATAGTAGTGCCGATGTACTCATTAGTGAGTGGATGCCTTTGCAGTCTTGCATCTTAGTGTCATGTAGCACCTCCTGGATATATTTAGATTGACTAAGAAACAGGTCATCATCATCCCTATGTACCTTAATGCCCAAGAAAATAGTGTAGTAAATCAAGATACTTGAGAGAAAATGTTTTTGAAAGAGAGGCAACTACTTGCTGAAGGAATACTTCATTGCTGCTAGTAAAAATGATATCGTCCACATAAATTAGAACATAAATAGTTACTCCTAAATTATGAAGAACGCACAGAGAATTATCAAACTTAGACATGTGGAATCCCATTTGGACCAAAGAATTGGTGAGTGCATCATACCAAGCTTTAGGAGCTTGGCGCAATCCATAGATTGCCTTTTTGAGATGGCAAACATAGTCAGGATGTGCCGAATCTTCATAGCCAAGGGGTTGAGACATGTATACATATTTGTGAAGCTTCCCCTGAAGAAAAGCATTATTGACATCAAGTTGATGTAAGGCCCAATCTTGTTGTACAGCAAGGGTGAGCACGGTACGAATCATGGTGGGTTTGACCACTGCACTGTATGTCTTATGAAAATCAACCCCAGGCCTTTGAGTGAACCCCTTGGCAACCAAACGTGCTTTGTACTTGTCAACATATCCATCAGCCTTAGTCTTAATTCAGAACAACCACTTGTATGGAACAATATTGCGGGTGTGATCGGGTAGAACCAACTCCTAAGTCTGGTTCTTCATTAACGCATCAAACTCAACTTATATAGAATCTCTCTAATATGAACATTTATGTGCTTGTTTGTAGGTTACATGGGTAGGAGGTACATGCAAGGTTATTTGGGCAGTATAGTCAAGAATTTTGCGTCGCTTGATGATGTTGTTTTGTGACCTTGTTACTACACGATTTTTCTCTATTTAGGGAACCTGAACTATGTGTTTGTGTCGGTATATTGGGTGATGAGGTTGGGCAACGCCGATAAACATGAGTAATGGGTGGTCGGCCATGTAAGGGAAAAGGATGAGTAGAGTGACCAGGGGGCGAGCTTTGAAATATGAAGTGAGGTGGCATATTATTAACAACAGAGGATTGCTGAGGTATATCAAGAGAAGTAGTTGGAAGATTACCTGGTGTGTCAGTGATGAAGTGACCCGACTGTAGGGTGGTCCTTTGTGCGGTACGAAGTGATCATAAATCGTGGCGTGTGTCTCGCATCAACGGAATAGTGGGGGGCAGCAGCTGGAGATTAGTAGGATTTTAAGTATTGTCCACATCAGTATTAGTAAAATTAGAAGTATGTTCCCAAGTCAAATATGAAAAGTTCTGTTTTAAGGTAGAAAACATATTATCAAATGAAAAAATATCCTCTACAAATTTTACATCCCATGAGAGGAAAACTTTGGAGCTTTTGGGGTCAAAACACTGATGGCAATGATTAGTGACAGAAAAACCGAGATAGACACAAGGTCTGAAATACGGCTCTAATTTGTTTTGGGCATATGGTCGTAGCCATGGATAGCATAAATAGCCAAATATATGAAGGGATTCATAATTTGGCAGTTTATTGAAAAGAATTTCAAAAGGAGACTTGTGATTAAGAGTGGAGGTTGGAAGTCGATTTATGAGAAAGACGGCATGATGGCAGGCAAAGGTCTAAAAGTTTGAAGGTAGACTTGCTTGATGAAGCAGCGTTTTGGCAGTCTCGACAAGGTGTCGATGACGTCGTTCAGCTAATGCCACCATTTGAGGAATATGATGGGGAGAGACAATGTGTTGTATGCCATTGGAATTAAGGTATGGTTCTAGGACTTGATATTTTCCTCCTCCATCAGTGTAAAGTGTGAGTATTTTGTGACCAAAGTGTTTTTCAAGCACAGGATGTAAACTTTGAAAAAATTTCTGAACTTCATGTTTGTTTTTCATTGTGTACAACCAAATGTATTTGGTGTGCTGATCAACAAATAAACAATAATATCTTTTTTTGTCAATAGAGAGAACCGGGAGGGTCCCCACAGATCACTGCAGATAATTTCTAATGGACAATTACTCGACAAAGTGGTGGAATAAAAGGGAAATATGTGTAGTTTATTGCAACAACAAGAATTACAAGTAGTGATCTTGTCGTTGGAAGAATATGAAAGACGAGAATTATTTAAAACAGAAAATAAAATGCAAGAATGGGGGTGGCCCAATCTGAGATGCCACAGATGTAAAGAAGGTCCAGCAGTAGCGACATTGATGTTTGGCGAGACAGGACGACCATTCATATAGTCCAGCTTTACTCGGGCCGCACAGAAGAGGAGTTCTCGTAGTCAGATCCTTCATAAGAAAGGTAAAAGGAAAAAACTCAATTGAGGTTAGATTGTCTTTGCAAAATTGATTAGCCGAAATAAGCTTGCGTTTGATGGCAAGAGCACACAAAATATTAGAGAGTTTAAAGGTAGTATGTGATGCATTTAAATGAGTATTACCACTTTGCGTGATTGGAATCACATTACCATTACCCAAGGTCACTTCCTCGGCCTCTTTGAAGTCATGTACATTGTGGAGGTAGTTGGTGCCGGCTGCAATATGGTGAGATGCACCCAAATCGACAATCCAGGGGCTATTTGGCGTCGTGTGCTCAATAAAATTTGCCTTTGCTTCAAAGTGGTTATGGGATCGGGAGCGGCAAACATTTGTTGTATGGCCAAAATTGTCACAGAGTTGGCAACGAATTCGTGAAGATTGGTGTGGAAAGTTATGCCCTTGAGAGTAATCGTTTGGATGCTGGAAAGTGGCGCTCTGATTATGTTGTCTGTTTGGGGGACGCCCATTGTTATTGGTGGGTTGGCGGTTGTTGCGTTGGGCCGATGAAGTATTTGTGACACGCTGAGCAACAAATGATGTGACCTGGGTGGTGGTCCTCTTGAAGTCTTCATGTTTGAGGAACAATTCATGATCAAGAAGCTTATCGAAAAGTTCAGCGTAGCTAATGGGTGAGTCATGTGCCCGGATGGCAGCGGAGATCTCACGAAATTCAGGACCAAGTCCACTCAATATTTTCACCACAAGTTCTTCATTATTGACAGGTGAACCTGTTGTGGCGAGTTCATCAGAGAGAGAATCTCTCGCATATATTCAGCAATTGATTTGGTGTCTTTGCATACCCGACTGAGATGGTGACGGAGGCTGAAGATGCGGGTTTGCGATTTATTCGCAAATGAGGTGTGAAGTTGATCCCACACAGCTTTAGAATTAGCTGCAGAAGCTACAGTGGAAGTGATAGTGGCATCAACAGAGGCCATGAGAGCATTTTGGATGAGTTTGTCTTGACGAAACCAATCTTGTACTCGAGGTTGGCTGTCACAAGGCCGTCAGTGATGACTGTTTTGGGAGGGGACAATTTGGTCCCGTCAAGATGACCATAGAAGTCATGGCCATGAAGTAGCATGGCAATTTGAGCCTTCCAAATAGTGAAGTTATGGCTACCACACAGCTTAATAGGCAACTGAGATGATGGGTTAAACTGAACCAAGTGTTTGAGGACAGGGGCATTATCGTCATTGATAATTGGGGTGGAAGGGGCCATTAGTGCAGAAAATTGTATTTTTGATCGGCGTACTCGTTAAAGTGTTTTGGTGCTGATACCATATAAGTTCAGAGAAGTAGATTGAAAGTAGTATATTCATTAATGAGACTCCAATGGAGTTTATATACACATCAAATAAAACAGATTGTGCAAAGTTAACTCCTAGGAAATAGGAGCATATTAAGTTACGTGAGCAATCCTACTTGATTCCTAAATAAACTGTAAATAAACTGAAATCCTAATTTAAAGGTAGTGTGGTAACTTGCACAACATATGTGCTCTGTTAATGACACCAAATGATAACTTTCATTTTATTTTCAAAATTTTGATCGATAAGTGGGTGAATATTGAAACAAGTCCTTATTTTATTGTCGCATGTCCAATCCCTGCACCTTTCACATCTTTGTCAATACAACTATAAAATTAGATGGAAAAAGATTTTCAAATGTCCTTAACGTATTTCAAATGGTTCAAAAATGCCCTTATTCCACCTTTCAATTTAAAAATGCCCTAAAAAAAAATTTAATGTTAAAAAATGTCCTTTATTAATAGCCCAGTGACATGGCAGATGATGAGTCATTTAATTAGACAAATTACTTCATCTTATTGGTCCATCTAAATTTTAAATCCAACCCAACCCAACGACCCGACCCATCTATGCTACAAAACTCAAACCAACCCAAATACCCCTTTCATATTAACTAACATATCTTCCAACTTTCTTTTATCCTCACCAATATAAGTTGATTTGTATCAGTATTCAACTTTTGCAGTCCTACGGGGTCTTTCCTTATTAATAGATCATATTTCATTGTTTGATTTTCACAAAAAATTTATCTCAAAAATTTATTCTCCAAGTTCATTACCAGTATTTCAAAGACAAGTCCAATTACCTACATGAGTGATAGGTTTTTACCTTTAACTGTGTTTGAATGATACTATAACATAGCCAGTCCCAAATCTGAATTAAGAAGGAGAATTTACGGTCTATTAAAAATTTAATCATTCACTGCTTTGTGTTTATTTTTTGTTTTGAGCTTCTATGAGAAATTTGAATTCTAAACGGCTTAAGTTTCAAGGTAACTTCTTTAATATATACCATAATACCAAATGAATTGAATTCAAAACTTGCTTACAACAGAATTAGAAAATCTGCAGAATCTTCATCTGATATTTATCGAAATCACGTCGTAAGCTTGTAGTTCAGTCATTGATTGTCCAACCATCTGCAAAAGCATCAACTAGACAAATCTTGATCTAGAGAATTGTCCAAACATTGTAGTTCTTCCTTTTTTTTTCTTTCTCAAATTAACTAGAGAAATGGAGAAAGAAGATGAATTGAAGGAGGTAGAAAGAAAGAAGAGAGTTAGAACTAATGAGAACAACAAATTCAAAAATGATGAGCAGATCACAGATCGGGTCAGATCTTTTGAAATGAATTTCTAGACTAGGTGGGTCATATATTATGGAATGGATAAAGAAAATTCATGGTCATGTCACTGGACTGTTAATAAAGGGCAATTTTAAACATTAACAAATTATGGAAGAACATTTTTGAACCATTTAGAATACGTTAAGGACATTTTTAACGCTTTTCCCAAATTAGATCTGTCTCCCTCCAAATAAAGAGTTATGAAGGAGTCGTTTAGACATACAATTTCAAATTTTAATTTTAGATCTGTATTAGTTTATTCATTTTTAAATAAAACTTGAACTCCTTCTCTAGTCTTGGGAAATTGAACGACGCATTCACATAAGCACAAGAATTTTGTTCTTTTGAACAAGCCTTCTAAATCCAATTTTTTTGTCCTTTTATTTGAGTTCATAATAATAATAACTGGCGGGTTTCATTAATGAAAAGAAAAGCGGAGGCCCGCCATCTGCTAGCATTGTGGTTTTCCATCAATTCTTTATCAATGGCCCACCTTTCTTTGAACCTTGTCAATGATCACTTCAACTTAAAATTCTAATATCAAATCCCAAAATTCACTTCAAAGGTAGAATTTCAACTTCAAATTTATAATTTTAATTAAATTTATAAAACTTAAAACTTGGACATAATTTTTAAATTTTGCAAATTTTTTTTAAAAATGAAGCCTTATTTTATTTACAAAAATAATTAGTCAAGCCTACTTTACTTCCTACTTCATCAACTCATATTATTCCACAAAATTCCACCAGTCGAATCATGGAGTCGTCTTCCTATGAGCTGAATGCTTCTGTATCATCGTTGGAATTTCTCAGTTTATTCCTCTTTCGTCCCCTTCTTGCTATCGTCTTCGTCTTCTCCTTACTTTTATTAGGTCTGTATTTTCATGGTAAGAATCTGCAATTTGGGTTATCTATAAGAATAAGAACTTGATCTGAGATTTGTGCAGGTTGGTTTTTAGCTTGGAAATTAGTACTGGTTCATGTTCCTTTGGTACAAGAAATCTTTGGTTTGCGGAAGAAAACCGTCAAGCCGAAACCTGAAAATCGGGGTCGGTTCACTCAAATTTACAACAACATGGACTCACAATCTTCTGCTTCCCAGTGGTAAAACCTTTTCTAGTCTGAGATTCTGCACCTTTACAACTAATTTTAGCTAACTGAGTGAGGTGAAAGTTCATGTAGTCAATCAACTGAGCTATTAAAATCTCACTTGTTGTTATTAAGTTGTTTTACCACAAAATGCTTTAATTGTTAATATTCTCTTTTGTGTGCTTTGCGTAAAAGGATATGATGTAAACTTGAACAAGAAAACTGAATTAAGTTGAACAAGATAACTGAATTAAACTTGAACAAGAAAGCTCAAAACTGAGGACAGTAAGGACGGGATAAATCTGATATTGGAGAATGTACCATCTTATTTAGGATTTCATAGTAGGGTTTGATTAAAAACACAGAAGGTAGGATGTAATAGTAACTGTTTTGGTAAGGAGAGCTTATAAGCAGCATTTCCCATCTTCTGAATAATTTGATAGGGGTCATGGTATTTGGAAGAAATTTTAGAGAAATGCTTGCTAGACAAAATCAGTTTTCTGTATGGTTAGATATTAAGATAGACCGGATCTCCCACCTTGAAAACTGCTTATCTGATCTTATCTAGTTGGCATGGTCTACCATTTTGTGCTGAGATCTGGATAGATGAAGCATTGAAACTTAAGCAACTGCAATTTGAATTCCATGGCAATTGAAAGTTAAAACTTTTGTCTACTTCACTCACCCCAGTCACCTTGAACATAAGGTAAATGCGGGGGAGGGGGTTGTCCATACAAATCTTCTTAAGGAGTGGTTTGGATGGAAGTATGGAAGGTGGTAGCATACCATCATTCTGCAAACTCAAATAGAGTGTCCAATTTGAAGGTGAATCAGTGCACTAATATTTTAAGTAGGTCTTCGCACACCTGATCGAGGGTTATATGCAATGGATGTTTTTCAGGGTTACTCCTTGTATGGTAAATATTTCTTGCCATAGTTTACAAGTGAGAATTAGATTCCTATCACTTACAATATGCTCATGCATCGCATGAAGTTTGAAGATATGCTTAATGAATAGCCTGACAATATCCACAACAAGCAGAATAAGGGTGTGACAGTGCTAGGAAGTATGCATACTTAGTTTATCTATCGACCACTACCCATTTAACTTTCCTTCAGACTTAGGCAACATTTCCATGAAATTGTTACTAATGCTATTCCAAGCTAGTAATGGAATAACCCCTGATACGCAGAATGATCATATTTACTTTTCTGAAACACATCACACTTCTCCACATAGTTAAACTGCATCATCTTTGAGACCTTTCCAGTAAAAAAAGCAACCACTTGCCTGTAGGTGTGATGAATCCCAAATTGACCACCAACTACAGACTCATGCACAACTTCAACATTTCCATCCTTAAAGATAAGGTAGACTCTACTACCAAATTTCCATTTTCCCTGCTTGCTGACAAGGGCATAACCTTTGATATCCTCCTTGAGGACATCCAACTTATGAATTACTTGACCAGTTTTATATTTCAATTTCAGCTATCCATTATGGCCTGCATTAGATTTGTCCTCATTGTGGACAATGTAAAGAAGGCATTTGCTTTGTTCTCCTTCCCCTTCTTATACTCAAATCTCAAAATCATATTGCATCAACTTACTACTTTCTCAAAAAAAAAAAAAATTGCATCAACTTACTCACCCATTTAAGTTGTGCTTCATTTGTGCAATTTCAGTTCTAATATGAATTTTAGACCCTTCTGATCAGCGTTGACAGTGAAGTTTCTGGCTACCAATTACTGACCCCGCTTTGTCATAGCCATTATTAGTGCTAGCAGTTCTTTGTCATACACATACATAACTTCGTGTTGATTAGATATGTGCTAGCTTAAATAAGCAATTGCTTGCCCTTTTTGCATCGGTACTGTCCCAATATCTACATCATATGCATCTATCTTTATAGTGAAAACCAAGGAGAAGTCAGTTTATGTCAATACTGAAGCTGAAGTTAAAGCCTTCTTTGAACCCACTTTCTTCAGCAAATCAATTAGGGGTTTGTTAATCCGTCTATATCCTTCTATGGACCTTCTGTAGTACCTGACCAATCCTAAGAATCCCCTCAACTATTTGGTGTTGGCAGGCATAGGCCGTTACTGAACTATCTAGACTTTTTTTAGGGTTAGTAGAAACCTCTTTGAGCTAAGAAGATGCAATTACCTAACTCAATGCTTGCCGTAGCAAAATGACTCTTAGATCTTTTGGCATGAAAGTAACCCTCAAATGCTTAACATGCTCCTCCAAGTTCTAACTGAAGATCAATATGTCATCAAAAAAGATTAAGATGAATTTCCTCAATTACTCCTTGAAGACACGATTCATTAAGATCTGGAAGATAGAAGGAGCATTAGCTAGGTCAAAAGGCATGATTAGATATTCATAGTGTGTCCTAAAGTAAGTTTTGTGGACATCAGGTGGTGTCATTATAATATGATGATACCCAAATCTGAGGTCTATCTTTGAATACACATATTAACATCCCAATTCATCCAACAACTCTTGTATGATGAGTATGTGATATTTGTCTTTGATAGTAATATGATTTAGAGTGCTGTAATTTTCACGCAGTCTTTAGCTAGCATCTTTCTTGCCTACCAACACCGATAGAAAAGCAAATGTGCAAATGTGTTACAAACTGTGTTGTATCAGGCCTTGTATTGATGGGGTTGGACCTTTCCTTCAAATGTGATATGATCAAATTGCCATATGAAGGGAGGCAATTCTTTTGGTTCCATGAATACCTCCTCATATTCCTGCAATACCACTACTGGTTCTTTTCCTTGATCATGCTCACTCTTCTCTTCTTTAACCTTTCTCTTCTCTTCATTTAAGATACCACACCCTTTAGTGAAAACAGTTTACCTTGATGCTCAAACAACATAGTCAACTTCTTAAAGTCAAGCAAGATGTCCCCTAAGTTACATAGTTGCTACACTCCCAAAACCACGTCATGGGAACCTAAGGGTAAAAAGAGGAAGTGAAGTTTAAATACAATGCATTGCTGTTATCATTCTAGTCCCTAGCAAATTCCTGATACTGGCACTGGATTCCCATCTGCCAAGCTTGCATGAAGGAGCTGATAAGGGTCCACCTTCCAGCCCATCCTAGATACTAAAGCACTATCAAGGAAGTTGTGACTTTTGAGTGGAGCCAATATCAATTAAGATGTTGAAAGGTCTTCTTTGGCAATAACCAGCAACCCTCCATGTTGTATAACCACTTGTCCCATTAAGAGCATTAATAGAGATTTCATGCGCCTTTGCCATCCATTCCACATTAACCTGTTCTTCTTCCTCCACTACTTCTTATGCTACCTCCACTTCCAATTCCAATAAGAATAAATGTGCCTTAGGAAGGAATAATTGAAAATAAAAAACCTGCATAAACAACGAACATGACTACATACATGCATGATGAAACAATAAAAAACTATGAAACTTTAATCCTATATATACTTAAAGATATAGAGATAATTGAATTAAGAAGAATCATATGGGAAAAAATATTTAATGATGACGAATCAGAAGATATATTAAACCAACAATGGTATGAAATAGACTTAAATGATTTAGACCTCGAAATAATAGAATGGTATGATTTAGAAATAAATTCAGATTAAAATGAACTACGAATATTTACAATATTGGACAGAAGCTATGGAAAATATAAAACTGTTAGAACAATTAATTGAAAATAATTTATGCATGTACCTAAGAACCCAAGATATGTTATATCTAGAATACATCACAAATAATATTAAAGAAATATCAAGATTAAAACACTTAGCCAAAACATATTACAATAAAAGCTTTAGTAAAAATTAATATTATAAAAAATGGTAAGAATGAAGTCCTCACCTACCAAAAATAATTCCTTCTAAAAATATATGAATTCCGAAACCCCGAAAAATGGTATTAAAACTATGGATGAAAAGAAATATAAGAAGAAACATACTAGTAGAAAGTTAAGAAAAATAAGAAGAAAATTAAACAAGTTATATCCAGAATATAAACAACTCAATCTCACAAAAACTGATAACGACAAATTAGATCAATTAATAGATAATATATTTAAAGTAGAATATAAATATATTCAATATTTAAAGATACAATGAATAACGAGAATAACGAATATAGACAAAAATTTACTGAAATAATTATAGCAAAAAGACAAGACTTGAGACATAGGCAAAATAGACTTAACAGTAATATATTTGCAAGAATTTGTAAAAAATCTATAGTAGCACAGAGAAAAACTATTTTATATCTACAAATACAAATAGAAAACTTAGAATATAAACTATAACACAATTTATAAATGAATAAAGAAGAATACGCAATAGATGAAAAAACATATGAAAACTATGACGGATTAAAAATAAAAATAATATTTTCTAATCTAGGAAGAAGATATAAGAAAATAGGTGACAATCTAAGTTTAATGTTAGAAAAAGAGATGGTAAAACTAGAAGATAGTTTAACTGCTATGATAAGAATAACAAAAGAAAATGAAGAAATAGATAGAAAAACAGAAATTGAAAAAATAAAACAAGCAAAAAAGGAAGTACAACAAATAGAAGAAGTAAAAAATACTTAAATAATAGAACTAGAAACAGAGCTGGCAATATTAAAAGAAATGTATGAAATTAAACAAAAAGAAAAAGAATAAAAAGCAAAATTAGCAAATGAGATAATTAAATTTAAAGAAAAATTGCAATTAGAAGAAGAACTAGAAGAAAATAACCAAGATAATCTACTTGAAATAAGAATCAATGAAATAAACGACGATGATCTAGATGAACAACATTCAGAAACATATACGGAACTTTTAGAAAACATAGATAACAGAAAGAATTTAGAAATAAAAACAGGAGACGCAGACATAAATGAAAAACCTAGTACATCAGGAATAAAAAACCCAAAAAATTTAAAATATTATAATGCAAACTATGAACAATATGATAGAGAAAATATTAAATGGGATAAAAGATTGAAAAAAAAATGGACACCTAAACCAATAACTGAACATAATTTTTTAGATTTAGACTATGTAGCAGATATAAATAAAACAATCTAATTATGGATGGGATATATATCAAAACAATTAATAGATAACAAAATAGGAATAACAGAAACACCAGGATATATAGAAAGAACACTTATAGGAACAGTAAAATTATGACTACAAAATTTATCAGAAGAAAGTTTAAAAACTCTATTAGCTACTACAAGTATGAAAATATTATATAAGTACGAAGTAGCTATAAGAAATGAATTTAGTAGTATGACGACAGAAGTAGAAGAACAAAATAAAGAAAAAATTATAAACCGGAATCTAATGACAAAATTAGCAATATGTAATATGTGTTATATAGATGAATATACATGTGTATTTAGAGAATACTATTATAAAGGAACATA
>JAJOOH010015329.1:0-46040 GCA_029582605.1 Solanum gracilifrons | reverse complement strand
TGTCTCTAAGCTTCCGCGCCTGAACACCTTTCCTGCAAAACATGATAAAAATACATAAAAACCAATACAAAAAGGCCCTAGACACACACAACTTGTAAGTGAAATGTATTAGAAATACCGTAAACTCACGGTATATCAGAGACGCCTTTGTAATTTGCACATGTGGCTCGAACACCCATGCTAAATTCTCTCTCTATGGCGATGTATCCTTTAATCCATCGCATTATGCGCTCTCACAAACTACGGTCCTCCATCTCTGCCTCACTGGTCAGAACATGGTGCTTACCTTCAAATAATCCCACTTATGCTGGAGATGTGTACTCCGATCTATGTAGCATCATATTGATCATAACCTCAGAGATATCCATTATATGTCCCCTCACCAAAATTGTATCCAAAGGTCCCCAAGTGGCTGCAACTATTTTATCATCCCTCTTACTAGTGTTAGTATCTGCAGCAATGTTCATTAGATCAGCTGGATAAGAGGCATAGAATTCTCAGGTTATATGGCATGTGAATTCTCCCGGAGGATTGCTGATTCATTCAACCTGGTGAAGCTGGAAAAGTCTGTAAATATCACGGAATGTTTGGATGTCTGCTATCACTACTCTTGTTTAGCATATAATGGGTCGACCCCCAAAAGCTCCAGTCTTCGACACTATGCCATGCTGGAGAAATCTTTTTATCGTGGGATTGTCCACATACCTGCAAAAACAGTCAATAATTTGTTGGCGCACTACCAGGTCAGACTCGTGTTGATGAACAAATTATATCATTGGGACCCACTCGCTATCATCATCATCTTCTCCATAAGCACCTTATTCTTCTTGTGCTTTTGTTTCAGCTTCTGCTTCTATGTCTGGTTGAGGTGCAATTGCATTCCCAGAACCACTGTCAGAGTCCTCACCACTCCCGAAACTGCTACCAGAGTTCTCACCACTCCCAGACCCACTACCTTTCTATTGAGACTAGGAAGTAGTATTTTGTAGGATAGCTCTCACTTTCGGTGGTCTAGTTGCTCGTGGGGAGTGATCTTCAATTTTTGTATTTATCTGGACCTCTGAGACACTAGATTCTGCTGCATTTTCACTTTAAGTCGGGGAGGGAGGTGGTGAAGGGTGTGGTTGTGCAGTCTTTCTTCGTGGCCCCAAAGCACCTGAGAAATTAAAAAAATGGGTGAATAATCTAACTAATTGAAATGACACACTAACGGGTACCTAGACTTCCCCTGTGTATATATGATGTGACTCATCGCCTTAAGAATGTCGTCACCCCATCTACCATTGGGAAGGGTCACATATTAAAATTGAAAAACTAGATTAGTTACAAAGAACAAAAAAAAAATTTAAAAAAAATAAATATATATATTTATTTTTATTTTTATTTTTTAAATTATTTTAAATACGGAGGTCAGCATAGGTTGTAGAGGGTACCATAGTCTGTTATGTCCCTCGTAAACATGAGATAGTGTCAATTATTCAGCTGGAAAGTGTACTGGTTTTGGTTCACGGAGGGCTTTACGGACGGTGGAGTGAACCACGATCCGTTTGGGCTCATTTGACCTGAACCAATGTCCACTTCAATGTCCAATGTGTGGACCACGAATAGTTTCACAGTCCGTGTTTCCTTTCACGGTCCGTGAAGCCTTTCGTGGACTTACACTTGGTCCAAATTTCCGGTCAATTTCATCTCATATGTTTACAATGCCAGATTTTATCAATTATCAATGCATAGCCACAATTTATGAGACATCTTTGCACATGGATGAAACTAATATCACCAACCTTTATTCAAAAAAGAACAATACACATCTATTATAAACATACCCACATACAAACACTTATCTTTTCTCAATTTCAACATAGTTTAATTGCAAAACTGACATGGACACATTTACTTATGCAATTCATACTCAAATTCATGATTATGCTATCATCCATCGCTAACCCCACATAAACTAATCATACCCACAAAAACCAATCACCAATTTTGACATACCCATCACAGTCTCAACCTAACAAACACTTCGTCAATTAAGAATACGTAAAATTGAACAAAAATTAGTAGTTCTAACTTTATTCTAAATAAATCGAACTTATATCAAGTATGGAGAAGAACTTACTTCAAAATTTGCTTAACTTTCGACTTTGGAAAAATGAGATAAATTGCACTATTCATTTTCGACACTAATGGCTTAGGGGTTTGATCCTTTGATTGAATTTGGGGTTATGGGTGATAGAGAGATTGTTTAATAGCAATAAGAACGTTACAAAATTGAGATAAGAAATAAAACCTCGACCTTTGGCGCTTAGGAATATATATAAGATGTTTGAAATATTTTAATGTTACGCAGGTCGGGTCGGGTCTACTGGGCACTACTAGACTAACTACGACGGACAGTAATGAAGCTCGTGATGAGCATCACGGTCCGTGAAAGTTACTTAAGCTAGACAACTAACATGAGGTTCACGAGAGGCTAAATGGTCAGTCCAAGGTCTGACGAACCGTAAACCCTTCTGTGAACCTATTTGGTGCAATTTACAATTGCTCCTTTAATAGATTGGTGACCCTTCACTGTCACGACCCAAGGGTACACCCTAGGTGTAACATGGCGTACTTGACCCCGAAGGGGTCTCAAACAAGTCCTTAGCACATCATAACATAAGATAATAGAAAAGTACGAAAATTTTAAAAACTTGTATCCATACAATCGAATAGTTTTCATAAAATCAAGCGGAGGTCTTTTACTACACTTTTGTCTCAAACCATCTATTTCAACTTTAGAATAAAACTCTTTGGACAAAGCCCATACAATAGTCTCAACATGAAAATAAAAGAAATAAGGGAAATAGTAGGTTTGTCCTCGAAGCTATGAGGACTCACCAAATCTTCAACTCATTCGCTCCTTAGAAACTTAGCTTCAAGATTGGAACTCAAATCTCCGAACTCTACATTTGATGAGAATGTAGACAAAGTATGCATTAGTACAAAATGTACTAGATATGTTAGCTAGTAGAATATCATTTGAGAAAAACATAAGGGTTAGTAAGCATAAGACATAATCATATGAAATACTTCATGAAACATCAATTATAAGCATAAAAGACAGTATCATAATCATAGGCAAAGTCTCCAACATACACATCATATAAGCCTTACTCAACTCTTAGTCATTCATATCATCATAGAGGGACTATTCTCAAGTAACCTCAAAGCATACTTGTGCAATGCATGAATAGCATCCCATAATACCATCCAAGCTAAGTATCCCTTTTTGGTCATCCTAATCATAGTCCATATGCATAGTCAAGTCTTAGGCTTCCATATCATAAGAGTACTATACCCCTAAGTAACCTCAAAGCATACGTGTACAATGCATGAATAGCATCGCATAATACCATTCACACTAAGCATAACCTTGAGGTCACCATAGGCATACTTACTATTCCTTGGGTCTCATTCTTAGCTTACATCATATAGACAAGGGAACTATAACCTTTAGTCAATCACATCATAGAAGGCAACTATAGCAACAATCCGTCAAAACATACATCATATAAGAGAACACTTTCTTGAATAACCTTAAGTCATAATTGTGCAATGCATGAATGGCATCCCATAATACTATTCATGCTAAGTACTACTTTTAAGTCCTCATAGTAATACTTCTTGGTTTGGAACCTAGTTCCTCTCTTTAGACCTTAGAACACTATGAGGTACTTCATCAAGCACATCTTAGTTCATTATAGGTTGAACCCTATGAAATACTTCTTCAAGCATGTCTAGATTCATTATTAAGATGGACCCAATGAGATACTTCCTTAAGCATGTCTAAGACCATTAATGCTTTTGAACACTACGAGATACTTCTTCAAACATGTCTTAGTTCATTGGATATGGAGATTGCTACTAGAAACCTTAACTCAACTATGTGAAGGCTACTATCTCATGAGACCTAACTTTGGGAAAACCCACACTCTACTACGTAAGAGTTGCCCCTTTACCTTGATAGTCCTCACATCAACTAGGTGTGGTTCTCCTTTCAACTTGGAGCTTGGACCCTCTCTTGTGTGACACTCCAGCTCATTGTCAATATCCACTTGGGGTCAAGCATACACCCCAAGAATTCACTATTAACCCTTATTTAACATTCATGTCTCATTGGAGGATGTTCTTGACAATCAATCTATGCTTAAGTGATTTTATCACTTTATACTTTCAAACATTTATATGGTAGGTTAGGTGAGTATAGGCCTTTCACCACAATTCTACCTATTAGACTTCTATTCATCACATTAACAATACTCTCAAAGCCCTAGTGATTTAACATTCATGACTACAAGCTTTACTTCATTCTATCACCATTCATATCTAGATCACAAGACATTCAATCACATTCTTCATTATTAGGTGATTTTAGTCATAATTCATCATGTAAGTTCAATCTCAAGTCTTACTAGTCAAGTTCCATCATACTCACATTATTCTAATTCAAGTCAGGTCTATATGTTTCTAGTCTTAGACAATTACTACTCATAACATTAATTCTGAAGATCACATATGAACCTTCAATTTCACCGTTCATGGCATAAACCCACATAATTCAATTTCATCAATTAGGCTAGGGTTAACCATGGAAACATAGAAATTCATCATAATATCACAATTCAATGCTAAATCAATCATAATTAGGTATTATCCAGTCAATCGGAATCATACCCAACACTACCCACAACATACGAATAACCCCTAGCTTAGATTGGGTTTTATCTTCACAATTGGTGGAAATCTAAGGGGATCTATGAGTGGAAGAACACATAGATGAATAAGCTAGCATACCTTGATTCAAAGCCCTTATACAAGCTTGCAACAATGAAGTTTTGTTCTTGACATAAGCTTCAAGCTCTATCTTCTTCTTCAAGTCTTGAGTTTTCTAGAGAGAGAAATATTTGAGAGGAGAGTATTTTGGGGATTTGATTCGGATCTTGGAATAAATTACTTAATTGGGTGAGTTTTGGTGTTAAAATAACTTATATATGGGTCCTAGGCTTGGGCAAAACGACATAACTTTGAGTTAAAACAATTGGGAAAAGAACAAAGAAGTTCCCTTGCTGGAAACTGTCGAAATAGCATGACGGACACCTTCACGGATCTTCATCATCACCACGGTCCATTAAACGGGTCGTGACGAATTTTCAGCCTGACAGTGCTTCACTATTTATGGAATAACTTTTTACCCTAAGACCAAAACTAAGCAAACTCGGTGGCGTTGGAAAGAGGACTCAGATACCTTTAATTCTATAGGTGATGGCCTACCTAATTCGTTTTCAGCTAAGACATATGATCATTTGAAGTTGACCCTACACTCTAAGTCTAATAAAAACACTTCACGGACGTCTTCACGGTCCGTGTGGGGCTTCCTCGATCGTTGTGATTCCCTTTGACCTTGACCAGTACCCTATCTTTCCACCCCTTAACCCCTAAAAATCTAACTCATAACCACGACCCCTCTCATGGCCCGTGGTCGCCTTCACGAGCCGTCTAGTGGCTCGTGGGGACGGTCCCTATTTTGGCCAGCCTTGTGAAGCTACTACCTCACCTCCACGAGTGGTCCCACGATCCCTGGTGACAACCACGAGCCGTGTAGGCTATCATGGCAGGTAGTCATTCTTCTTTAGCTACCGCCTAGGCATCATGAGCACCACCACGAGTCGTGGTGCCCCTCACGACTTGTGTGGGCACTCGTGGAAGGTGCCAAGGCCCAATTCTCTAGTTCATGCCTAGCACTTATCCCCTAGCTTAGTCTACTAGATTCCGAGGTATTACATTCACGGTCTCTGGTATTTCTCGTGAAGAGCACCACGGTCCGTGATGATGCCCGTGAAGACTTCTAAATCCCATCTCTTGATTTCTTTTGTCCAACTCTTTCCTCCACACATCAACACACTGTGACACTGTAAAAAGAAGAAAAATTTGATGAAATGTACACTACCTATTCCATTTACAATCTTGGGTCACCTCCCAAGTAGCACACAATTTAATGTCACGACGCAACAGAGGTTACTTGATTAGTCAGAATTCATCAAGCTTGCATTCCTTCACTATTTTCATTTCCACTGGGACTCCTAAGTATGCCTTGATTCGCTGACCATTGGCTTTCAACCACTCACCTTTTTAATTCTCAATCTTAATAACACCTGACTGAAATACATGAGTTACCTTTAATGGCCAAGACCATTTGGATCACAATTCCCAAGAAATATATAAAGCCTGAAGTTGAAAAGTAGCACTAAATCACTAGGACTGCAGGTTCTTTTTCTCAATTTGCTTATCATGGTATAGCTTCATCCTTTCCTTGTACAGTGCAGACCTCTCAAAAGCTCTCAGGTGGAACTCATCCATTTCATTGATCTGTGAGGTTCGTTGTTTCACTCCAACTGAGGTTCATCATTTTTGTGCTAAAAGTGCTTTATGCTCCAGCTCGACAGGCAAATGACATATCTTTCCAAATACCAACTGATATGGGGACACACCAATGGGAGTCTTACAAACTATCCAATATGCCCACAGAGTATCATCTATCTTCCTTGCCCAATCTATTATGTTGGCATTCACTGTCTTTGCCAATACCGCTTTGACTTCCCGGTTTGATACCTCGACTTGACAACTTGTTTGCGGATGATACGGTGTTGCTACCTTATGGTGTTTAACCCCATATTTGGCCAAAAGTGTACTAAACACTTTATTGCAGAAATGTAAGCCTACACCACTGATAATCGCTCTAGGTGTACCAAACCTTGAGAATATATTTTTCTTCAGTAAACCAACAATATTTTTACCATCATTTTCAGGTAGGGCGACTGCCTCAATCCATTTGGACACATAGAACACTTCCAGCAGTATATAATTTTTCCCATAGGAGCTCACAAATGGCCCCATAAAGTCAACTCCCCACACATTAAACAATTCCACCTCCAAAATAGGTGGCATTGACAGTTCATGCCGATGAGCGATGGCTCCTTGCCTCTGGCACACATAACAGCCCTTGACTAAACTGATTGATTGTTGATGGATAGTAGTCCAGTAGTACCCACTCTGAAATAACTAGTGGGCAGTCTGTGCACTCCCATGATAACCACCTACCGGATAGAAGTGACAAGCTTCTAAAATATGAAGAATCTCGGCCTCAGGGATACATTGTCTGATGACGTTGTCAGCACACACTGTATAAATATGGTTCATCCTAAAAATACTTTCCGACATCATGTAGGAGCTTATTCCTTTGTGGGAATGTCAACCCCTCAGGCATCAAATCACTGATAATAAAATTTGCAAAGTCAGCAAACAAAGGAATGAGATCAAGAGAGGTGGCTAATACCTACTCATCTAGAAATGAGCCATTGATGTCTAACTCAAATTGTTCTTTCTTCTATGCCTCCAACCTAGACAAGTGATCAGCCACCTGATTTTCACAACCTCTTCTAATCTCTGACTTCGAAGTCAAATTCTTAAAGCAGCAGCACCCATCCTATTAACCTCGGCTTTGCGTGTTTCTTCGCCATTAGATATCGCAGTGCGGCATGATCAGTATGAACTATCACTCTAGTGCCCAGTAGGTATGCCCTGAACTTCTCAAATGTATATACCACAATAAGTAGCTCCTTCTCAGTAACAGTGTAATTTCATTGTGCCTCATTTAGCGATTTGCTGGCATAGTAGATTGGGTGGAAGATCCTGTTGCGCTTCTGTCCCAACACAACTCCAAATGCAGTCCCACTTGCATCATACATCACCTCAAATGGTTCTAACCAATCCGGACTAATGATCATTAGGGCAGAGACTAGATTTTGCAGGAACTCAAAGGCTTTTAAGCATGTGTCATCAAAGCTAAATTTCACCTCCTTCTCGAATAACTTGCACAAGGGATGTGCATTTTTTGATAAATACTTGATGAATCGCCTATAGAATCCTGAATGACCCAAAAAACATCAAATACCTTTAGCATAAATAGGTGGAGGCAACTTTTCTATTACCTCAATACTTGCTTTGTCTACCTCCAATCCCATCAGTGACACCTTGTGACATAGGACTATGCCCTTCTTGACCATGTCCGAGAAGATGGACATCATACACCTTTGGAATGTAGCTAGTGCATTACATAATCCAAATGGCATGCGTTTGAACGGAAAATTGCCATAAAGACATGTGAAGATGGTCTTCTCCTGATATTTCGGCGATATTGATATCTGGTTATACCCAGAGTATCCATCTAAAAAGTAATACCACCCTTTACCAACCAATCTATCAAGCATCTGATCCATGAACGACATTAGAAATTGGTCCTTCAAGGTCCACTTGTTCAGCTTCCTCTACTCCATGCATACACGCCAACCTGTGACTGTTCTTTGCAGAATCAACTTGTGCTTCGCGTTGGCGACCACTGTCATACCACCCTTCTTGGGCACTCACTACAATAGGCTAACCCAATAGCTATCAAAAATGGGGTAAACCACCCCTGCATCCAACCACTTTATCATTTCCTTTTTAACCACCTCTTGCATTGGTGGATTCCACCTCCTATGGTACTCTATGCTTGGGTTGCAATCTTCCTTGAGTTGGATTTTATGAGTACAGATACCCGGAGGTATTCCAATGATGTCAGCAATAGTCCAACCAATCGCTCTTTTGTATCTCATCGAGACTTTGATCACAACTTGCACTATTCATCATTCAGATATACAGCCAAAATAACTGGTAATGTGTTATTCGTACCTAAAAAGACATACCTTAGGAGGATGGGTAACTACTTCTACTACAGGCGGTTCCTCAATAGATGGTTTTTCTTGAGGATGTGGCATGTTTTTTGGTCTAGGTCTAACTTCTTCGGAGCGTAAAAATGTGACCCCATGCCTTGCAAAGAATTTAGAGTCTCCACATAATCATCCTAGGGTTCTTCCTCAAATTCAATAGCACGGCTGCCATTGTTTCAACAGCCGACCTTTCCTCAATAGCAGCTTCTTGTTCCCCTTTCCCGATGACTTCTATAGTAGACACTACATTCATGTCTCGTGGTTGCTTCATAGACCTACATATTTTAAGCTTTACCACTTCATTGTTAAGCCTAAACTTCATTTCCCCACTCTCCACATCTACTAAAGATCTACTGGTAGCCAAGAATGGCCTCCTAAAGATTATGGGAACTTCAAAATCAACCTCGCAATCCAAAATCACAAAATCTGCCGGAAAAATGAAACTATCCACTTTCACAAGCACAACACATAAGATACCTACATGTCACTTTACATACCTATAAGCCATCATCAACCTCATCACAATATGTTTTGTAACACCCAAGCCCAATTGCTTGTATATGGCTAGAGGCATCAGATTGATGTTAGCCCCTAAGTCACACAGGGCTTTTGCAAACTCAAATGTTCCTGTGGTACATGGTATCGTGAATGCACCTGGATCCTCTTTTTTCTACACCAACAATCTTGTAGCAATAGCACTACAATGATGAATAATATTAGTCTATCAAAAACTTGCAGCTCTCTCCTTTGTGACTAAGTCCTTCATGAACTTAGCATATCCGGGCATTTATTCCAGAGGTTCTACCGATGGAATGTTCAGTGATAAATGTCTCAGTATGGTTATGAATTTTCCAAGCTTTCCATATTCAACTTTCTTCTTGAGTCTTTGAGGGAATGGAGGAGGCAGTCTCGATATTTGTTGTAGAGGAAAAGTTGCCTCTTCTTCTACTTCCTTTACTTAAGCCGACCTAACTATTGGTTGTCCCCCTTTTGTATCATCTACATGTTCAAATTCAACCTCTTCATCCTCATTTCTCTTTGTGCTATGTTCCTGCTCAATACCTATAGGTTCTGATTTATTAAGGATCATACCACTTATGGTAGTAATGGCCATGCAATGCCTATCATTTTTGGGGTTGGCAATAGTGTCACTTGGTAGTGAACCATTCTTCCTTAGGTTCAGTGATGCTGATAATTGCTCTAACTGTACCTCCAGCTGCTTGATAGAAGTGGTGTGAGAATCAACTAGCTGGCTCATACTAAAAATAATCATTCTTCATTTTTTTACTCCTGCAACAGTAGATTCAATCTTCTGCAGAACCTTAGCTAACATATCCTCAATTTTAGATCCGCTGGAGTTACCTCCTACTCGATCCCTATCACCTGGAGGCACATATACACCACTGCGGTCATTCATGTATCCCTCTCTATTTTTCCAGTTTCCCTGCTCTCTATTTCCAAATCATTCATACGACCCCTCTCTTGGGTAGTTTCGACCTTGATTCCAAGAATTATATCCTTGGTTTCCCGAGTTATAATTTTGGAAACCCCCTTGATTCCCCTAGTATTTAGCTTCCTCATCTAAGTCGATGTCCTGATAGTCATACCTTTGAGATGATGTGCTTTGTAAGCACACCCATTTGAGTCCTCATATGGGCCATGCCGTGGTCCCTTTCTTCCTCTCGCTTCTTTTGTTTAGCTGAAAGATCAAATGTGAACCACAGATCTCTGACTTTAGCATCTCTGGTGTGCCATGCTCTATTGTTCTTTGAGACTTCACCATATTGCAGATAGTTTTCCTACGTTCTGGATCGTAGGAAATCAGTGGAGCTCCCTCACTTCTGGTATTTAGCATACACGAGTGAACTTACCTATAACAGACAATGAACAAGACATAAAATTAGGAAATATAACTACAATTAGAATAAAAGCTAGTAAAATATTTTTGAATTGAAATTCCCCGGCAGCGGTGCCAAAATTTGATACATCCAAACTTACACTTTAATTAAGAATTATAAACTATCAAAGTCAATTTATAGAACTCAACAAGAGTTGAGGTCGATTCCACATTGAATTTACTTATAGAAATAGTTTACTATCGCCTTTATTCAACTGTTGTTATTATTTCCTAAAGAAAGTAATTGTAAAATGCAAAATAGGTTTAGTTGTAGGCTTACGTAACAGGTTTAAGTAAACTATATTGTTACAATATCCAGCTTAAAATAATGAAGAATTTTAACTTTAAGGTTGTGATGATAAACGAATGAAACCAGGGTTGTGTTCCCTATGACATTACATTTACTATTGATTCGTGAACAAGTTTCAGGTGATCTATTCTTTGCAAATTACAAGTTAGTTAAATGTATCTAACACCTCTCAGTCTTGTTAGATAACTTCCACTCGAATCCTCTCAGTCTTAGAGTGTTATCAGATTTTACCCTCACATAGTTTAGTGTCAAAATTCCCTTCTCTTGAACTCGATCTTTCACTCCAAATAAACAAATTAACTCAACTTTTTTCCTAACTATTAATTTTCTCTCGAACAATTGATAGATACAGACAAGTTCTAATGCGTGCACTCATTAGAAAGACTAAATAATGAAAGTCAAGTTATCTTCTGCAATTATGAATCACATTTTACTCATTTTATGAATCGACACTTAGATATCTGTCATAGTTTCCACAACCCAAGTTGTGGTGTTAGCCACTCATGCTTTCAATTGAATAAGAAAAGATCACTATTGAATACATTATGAGAAATAACTTATGAAGATTTTCAAATTCAAAGAAAACTTGTTATTCAAAAGCCAAATCAAACTTCAAGTCTCGATCCAATGTTAATCGATAATAAAATGACAGTAGAATAATAGAAATGTAGTTGCTCGTTCTATATATCACCAGATAAAACAAAAATACGACCTAACTAAGTCAAATAGTCTAACTAAAAAGAGTCCTACTCGATGTAGGACTAACTTGTTGGGTTTCTTAACGGAGGGCATAATGGTCCGTCATGAGCTTCATGGTCTGTGAACCTTGCCATGGTCTCACACTTAGACAGTGTGAGACCCCTTTTCTTGAAATCATTCACGATCAGTATCATGGGCCGTTAGGAAGACCATGGCCCGTATGAGTATCTATGGTCCTTACTTAGCCAAACCCAATCATAACTCCTTGAAGTTTTCTCACTGGTTCACCTTCACGATCAGCCTCACGAGTCGTCATGAGGACCACGGCCTGTCTAGGGCCCTGTTGTCTTTACTTGAACTTTGGCTTGCAGTATCAAAATTTTCATGCCCACTGCTTCATCACCACGAGCCTTATGACGGCTCGTTTTAAAAACCACTGCCCATCCTAGGCTTCGTGGTGTTACCTTCCGTGCCTTCTTTTCATGCATCTTCTCTGACTCTCCCAAGCAAGTGCAAACCTATATAACAATTCAACGAACACAACAACTCGTACATAAATGCACTCAATTCTAGTATTAATCCTTAGTTTTGAGCATCGAATGTGCCGAGATTTCACGGCACATCAGGAATCAATTAGTTCAGGGTACTACTTGGGAGGCTGAAGCCGATATGATGTCTCAGTAGCCTTATCTCTTTCCATCCGCTCCTACTCTAGCTTGAGGTATTAGTTCCTCATGGTTCATTCTATTGGTTTCATGCATTTTAGTCATTCTCATGTTTCCATGTGCATTGATGTTCATGAAAACTTGATTTTGATGTTATGATTTAACTTGGAATGATACTCCATGTTTATGTTCATTTTGATGAAATTGCATTCATGTTGGGTTGTTAGTTTCTCTCCTACTCTATTCATGCTAGCTTGAGTCCCATTCAAAGATGAATGTTTCCAAAGGGGGAGATATTGTAACACCTTGGAATTAGGAAAAGGAAACATTTCACCTTTTAAGCTACTGGTTGTGTTCTATAGATCTATTATATGGGTCGTAAATGCTTCTATGGACTATAGATTGCATCTTAAGGAAATGGGTCAAGTTTTAGGAAATTTCAAGTCCCTGTAACTCACTCTACGATTGAATAGGACGGTCCGTAGAATGGACTACGGACCATAGGAAGGTACTGTAGAAAAGTTTCAGACATAGTGATATTTTGGGGTTAAAGTTGAGTTCTACGTTTTGGGTCTATGGATAGTTGGAGGTCCTAAAGGCCCTAGAAAGGTCTCATCAAAGTTGGAGGATATGTAAGGTTAAATTACTTTGGTCTACGGTTGACTAGTACGATCCGTAGAAAGTCCCATGGACCGTAACTCGGTTCCATAGAGTGGGTCTCACAATTATTTAATGGTGGTATTTAAGTATTTTCCTATGTTCTTAAAGCCTAAGCTATGTCGTTTTGACCCTAATACCTAGCCCCATATAAGGTTTCTAAGTCCTAAAATTACTCACTCTAACTTGATTTCCCTAATTCCCAAAATCCCAACCTAATTCATCTCTCCCAATTTCTCTCCAAGTCTCACAAGAGATTCTGGGGTTCTTCAAGTTTAAGTCTCATTTGTTCATCAATTGCTTAGGGACTTAATATCATGGTACATAGGGATTTCATCAATGAGTTTCATTCATCCATTAAGTCCCTAAAGATTCTCCAATTTTCTAATTCAATTTCCCTAAATTGGTTAGGTTTTCATTCAATTTCTCATTGGTCCTATTTGTATGGATTTAAATTTTTTGATTTTAATCATATCTGATTAATTAGATTCAATTACATTCTTTCCAATTAATTCCATATGAACCCATGCATTGATTGGGATTTTTTACTATGAACCCTAATTTGCATGAATTTGAAGAAAAGATATTAATCAATGAACAATGTTTTAATGAACTTATGCAAAATTTATGAAAAGGGATTGTTTATTATCTAGGTTGCTTTAAGATAACCATCGAATAATTGTGAAAGGATTTTCTCACCTATGCATGAATTTTTAAAGGTCTTCTCACATTAAGGGATCATGGTTTGGTGAAATGTTTTCTTACTCATGCATGATTCTAGATTTAAGGAGCTATTCTATGATATTTTTAGCTTGGATTAGTAACTTAATTTTATTTTTACATGGATGATTATATGTTTGTGAATATGACTATTCCGTTGGGATTCTTACTTAGCATCGAGAGGATATTGAGATGGAGGCTCTCCCGTTAGCATAGGTTGGGTCTCTACTAGAAATATCCTTATACCTAAATATGTTCTCTTGTAGGTTGTCTTAAGTAACATAGCTAGTGGATCCACCTAAGCTAGAAGTTAAGTTCCTTGCCTTTCAAAGTAAGTACATATCTTTGGTGTGGGTGCAAGACACCAGATTCCACGTTATAGTTTACCTGGTCAATGTCTGTTAATAGTAAATATCTCAAAAAATGAACTAAGTTACTTCCAAATGTTTATGAAGATTTCCTTATTATTTTAAGATGCATTGATCATTTTCATGATATATGATGTTCATAAAGGTTCTTACGATGTTTAGCTTGGTCATGTACATCATGTTTTAGACTATATCCCTTTATGATCATGTTTCATCTTTTATTGCATTTTCCTCATACTTAGTACATTTCATCTACTAATGCATATTTCTGCCTACATTGTTTCACTAATGTAGGACTGGAGGACTCCTCTCCCTCCGTTCGTGGCTAGTTGATCACTTTTTAAAGACTTGGTGAGTCCTCATACTTTGAGGATGATGTCACCTTTATTGATTTCTTAATTATTACATGATGTACGGGTTACGTGCTAACCAGTTCTTTTGATGTTAGTAGAAAGACTTGTCAAGACTCTGTTAGATTTTCGCCTTTAAATGTCAAACTCTCTTATTGATATAAGATCTCCCACTTTGTCTATTATATTGTGTATATGTATGTCAATTGTCTTTTGTAGGGCTTCTCGGGGTCTTATACACCATGTTACGTCTAGGGTGTACTTTAAGTCATGACAACTCTCGAGTCAGTTTCGATTGTAACTGAGTTTTCGGAAGTGTTTCCCAATTATTTTCCCAGTATTCCTCTGGGAAGGGAAATAGACTTTGATATTGAACTTCTCCCAGATATGCAGCCTATTTCTATTCCTCCTTATCATATGGCCCAAATAGAACTTAAGGAATTAAAGGATCAATTGAAAGACTTTTTGGAAAACGGATTCATTAGAACGTGTATCTCACCATGGGGTGATCCTTTGTTGTTTTTTCGAAACAAGGATGGTTCCCTCCAAATGTTCATTGAGCATCAACAATCGAATAAGTTACTATAAAGAATAAGTATCTTATTTCGAGGATAGATGACTTGTTTGAACAACTCCAAGGAGTGATTTACTTCTATAAGATGGACCTACAGTTGGATTCTGACCAATTAAGGGTGAAGGAGAGTGACATTTCGAAGACAATTTTTTGAACTTGGTATGGTCACTGTGAATTTTTTGTGATGTCTTTTTATTTGACTAGTCCCCCGGAAGCGTTCATGGATTTGCTGAAAAGAGTCTTCAAGCAATATCTTGACAAGTTTGTGATTGTGTATATTGATGATATTTTGATTTACTCACAGAGTGAGAATGAGCATGTTGAGCACTTGAGGATTGTGTTTCAAATTCTCAGGAATCGTGAATTATATGCTACGTTTAGCAATTGTGAGTTTTAGTTGAGGTCCATTGCTTTTCTTGGCCATACTGTCTTTGGTGAAGGTATTCAAGTTGATCCTAAGAAAACCAAGGCAGGTAAATATTGGTCTATACCTTTGTCCACTTTAGATATATGGAGTTTCTTAGGTTTTGTCGGTTAGTATAGAAGGTTTGTGAAAGTATTTTCCTCTATTGCTTAATCGTTGGCGACTCTGACTTAAAAGATGGTGAAATCACCATGGTCGGAAGCGTGTGAAAAGAATTTTCAAGAGTTGAAGGATAGACTCACTTCAACCCCTACCTTAACATTACCAGAATGATCAGATGGTTTTGTCGATTATTGTTATGCTTCAATAATTGATCTTTGTAGTGTATTGATGCAACATGAGAAGGTCATTGCTTATGATTTAACAACCTTTATAGCTTGAGAAATAGAATTCCTAATGTTGAATTATAGGCTGAAAATGATGAAATAACACTTATATATGGCAAGCTAAATGACCTCCACAAACGCGGGCCTCACAGTCGCGAATGCAGTAGTAAACTAGGCCGGGTCAATACTGGCCCATCTCTGGAAATGTGAGACTCTACCTATAAATACGTCATTCAATGTCCCATATCTTCGTGAATGTGGTGGTCTATATCAGAACCTCTATGTACGCGGCTCAAGGCTCACGAAGGTGAAGCAAGAGAGCATGGTGCAGCAACAAAAGTTGCAATAGCTCAAGTTGGAATTTGTAAAATGCCCCCTTAAGGGATCGGGTTTCACTTAGAACCCCGTGTACACAAATGATCTATTCTGTACCAACAAATTTAACATTTCGCAGTCAACAGAGATGTCAAAACACTCAATGGAGTTCATCTTGACCAAAAGTAGGTCCCACATTTAATGTTTTATTCAAGTTAAAATCGATAAGGTAACTCAAAATGAGTCTAGAAGTTTCGGGATTCAGACCAATAGTCCTTCTACACAACTCAACATTTTAGAGCTAACTTAACCATCAGAATTGCAACCTGAGGTCATTTCACTGGAGTATTGAATAAAGTCAACTGTTCATTTTGCAAAAGCCCTGAAATATGAAAACTCGTATAAACTCCAAATCAACAACCAGGTGACTCTTAACAATTAGTCCTAGTGAGTCACAAATGACTGGGGTTCACTATAGGAAAGTTCTAAATGGTGAAATACAAAAATATGGAGAAAATGACATAGAGGGTCATTATCATATTGTATTGTATTTCAATACATACTATTATATGTCTATATTGATTATGGCTCCTATAAGGTTTTGTACAAATATTAATTTTGTTTTCATCATTCTGATGTAAATCTGATTCTACAATAATTCATTGTCTCTAATCATGCAATCTTTGGGACTCAAAGACATTATCTCGAATGTCTGTGTGTCTAATTGTTCAATTTTAGGTATGTTTAAGAGTCTAACTGTGCACACCCAAAATTAGAGGATATAGATGTAAGTTTAAGCAAAGTTAAAAGGTATATTTATGTATTATGACCATAATAATATGAACCTACAAACGTCGAGTAGAGAAATCAGAAAAGGGGTTCTAAAACTCAAAATGGTATAACGAACCATTATAATTATCTCTTTGACTTAGCATATAGCTATGTGGATCCATACAAAATTCCACCCTTATTTTACTCACTTCAAACTTAGTTCAAGTCATTAAAATTAAATGATAAATGCCAAATATTAATTGTTTACACCATTTATTAAAAAAATTCTTTTTGGCGAGTAAATTGTAGATCATGAAATTTAGAGTAGATTTAGTATGTAAGGAGTTGTATCTTCATTAACTACAGAATAATTTTGGCAAGGGAATTAAGGAACAAAAAAGTTTAACAAATTGAAAGTCACTCCATCCAATGTTATATAAAGGCTATGAGACCACCCAAGAAATATAGATACATAAGAACTTTTTCAGTTCTGGTACACAACAATGGCATCAACAAGAAATAACCCTCACACACCTACATTCATTCCACACTTTAGACAGAGAACTCTTCATTAAGTTGGTCATGATCTTACATCATGATCCGGGTGTGTCTCTTATAGTCGTGGCTATGTGGCATTGGGTAAAACACCATGTGAGTTGTTTGAATTTAATTGTTAAATTTTTAGATTTACCTAACATGGTAATCAATCAACTGGCAAAAGAAGCGGTCGCGTGCTTGAGGTGGGTGCAATCAAAGGTTCCCCCTATATCAAATCTAGCAGGGGACATGCCAATCAATGTTGTGGTGATGGATAGAGCCATGTCATTCTAATATTTCTACAAAATTAGGTTCACCATGATAATTGGAATAAAAAATTACTTTAACAATGTATGTTCCATCGTTTTTGCAGATTCTTTATTTTGGGTTTTGTCAAAAGGATATCCAACGATGCCCCTGAATTTTCCTATTTATGTCCCTGGATTCCCGCATCAAACATTTGGTATCATAACAGTGATTCCCAGAAGCTTGGATTACATTATCCCGAATAAGAACGGACCACTGGATAACATTTGGTCCTTGAAACCTAAAGCACAAGTTGATGATAGGACCATGTTATTGACATTCTCAAAGGATCATCATGTGACTGAAGAAGAAGTGGTTGAACTCTTTAACTCAAAATATAGAGATTGTGTTGAGGATGTGCATATGGTTCCACCAACATCATCAAAACATTTGTTGTATGCTCAAATGGTGGTTCGTGATGTTTCAACCATTGATCAGATTTTGAGCACAAGTCCTATTGCTAAGTTCAAGATTAATGGAAAAGTTGTTTGGGCTAGAAAATATGAAAGCAAAGATCAACATATCATCAAGAGACATATCGCTATATAAATTATAAAAATATAATAAATATATTATCAGTGAAGATAAATAATATTATGAAATAAAAATGTATCCCTAATTCAGTTTTCTATAGTATTTTACTTCTTTTTTTCCATGCCTAAAATTGACTTGCCTTACTCTAGTTCCAATTAAGAAATCTATTCTTACTTGCAAAAAGTTAGAAGAACTTATTTATTATCCCCTCTAGTTCAAAATTATTAGCTATATTACTAACTTGGATTTCAAAATTAGTCAAATTAATCCTAAAAAGTTGGAAGAATTTAGTCATAACTAAATTTATTATGATTTAAAAATTAAAATTTGGATTATTGTGATATAAATATTTGGTAAATCTAATAATGCTTGAAGTTATAATTTGGTTGTCAAAATTGGTCAAAGTGACCAGCAATAAACGACAAAATTAATTTATAAGTAGACATACTTAAATGATTTCAGAAACTAAAATCTAATTTATCAAGATATGAAATATTTAGTAAGTATTCAAATGCCACGATCCTAGCCGTTGTGATTAAACCATGTCTAACCAATTAAACCATGTTATAACTGATCCATTATACACAATAATAAATATTACGACATGAAATAAAAATTCTAAGCTTTATAAATAAAATAAAGTATGAAAACATACAATTACACTCCCCAAAATCAAAAAGTCAATGTACAAGGGCCCCAACCAATAAATGTTTAAGAGCAACTAAACTTATAAAATAGAATAAGTAATGTCTGAAAGGAGTAGAGATCGGTCAACATTAGAATCTGTGATAACTTTTTATAGGAGTAGTTCACCCTCATATTGGTAATATTGTTACACTAGAGTTGGAGTCGCATATAAAACTCTGGATCCCAATCTACACTCAAAAAAAAGTGAAAAAGTAACATTAGTATACACAATGTACTAGTAAAAATCAAAGGACAACTTAAATTAGTAAAAAGTATAGAAAGTACCATGCCCCAAAATCGAATCATGATGGCATCTACCATTAATCATAATAGGCAATCTAAAACCCAAATAACTAATATAAACGCAATAATAATAAGATGATAAAGGGAACCATAAGATAGATATCTACAAAATGGTACAAAATATAAAAAAGGGCGCGAATTGAATAATAAATATATAGAAGAACCAAAGTCCAGACTTAGTGTCACCGGTACAAGAGTGTCTAAAGCAAAAGGATAGAACTATATATGGTAAGGCTGTCTAACAAAATAAAAAATATAGACGGTAAAATAGAGAAAGAAGGTGCTTGTTCTCACATGCCAAGAGATCACCACGATCCAAATAAAGACCTACTCAAACGATCAAATACTGATTTTTGACTAGTATACGATCCTATACTAGTCAACCTAAGGCAAAAATCAACCTTAACTAAGGCTTTAGGCTAAGATACTATTCTAAAGTCCCAATATGGCTAAATCATAATTAAGAATCAATATCAAGTCTAAAATTCATTCAACAACATTTCTATGATAAAAAAACTCAATTTTGATGGATTCTAATTAAGTTAAATCTAAATAAAAAGTTGTAACCTACCTCGAAGTCAAATCTGTATTAGAACCACTACTCGAAAGCTTTTCCTTTAATATGAGTCTCAAATCACTATCATGCTATAAAAAATGGAAATTAAACGTCAATACAAGACTAACGATACACATATCAATGTTGCAAAATTCATATAAGAAAATGGATCAAAAATTGACCCTATGAAATGGAAAACTAACTTCGTCATTATTTTCTCATCGAGGTGACGATTGCACACCCCAAAGTTGTCCAAGGATGTAAATCAAGTAATACCTCAGATGGTCTACAAAGTTACTTTGAAAAAATAAAAAACAATGAATTTGAGGATTAAATCAATAATTAAACGGGAGATAGAAGCTAGAATACGCAATATATGGCAAAGGGAAAGAGATATACCATTAAGCCAAGGGAAAATATCAAAAAATGAGCCAAAACATCTTAAATTTAGATCTAGAACAATGAGTTTTGTCCTTCACTTATTTGAGAATAAGCAGAGGAAGGGACTTAAAACACTCAACGATCATTGATCAGGTGGACCTATGGTCACACGAGTATTGATACTAGCACGGAGAAGGGAACACTAGAGTGGAGGTCATTTGTCACAACCCAAAAATGAACGTGATAGCACTTGTCTATTCCCACCAAGACAATTCATCATCAACCCAAAAAAATGAAAGGAAATGTGAAAACGGAACAAGAACAAGATATAAGTAAAACACAAATTCATTCTATCAAAACCTCTAAAACCTTGTTGTCACGTGTACAAGCCACAAATACATAAAGTGTTGAAATGAAGATAAGTGTAAGTTTCATTGTCTTATTTTCTCAAGTAGAACAAAACATAATAAAGGAAAAGAGGGTCCGTCGGGAAGACAAGCAGCTACCTCTTAAGTCCTTCAACGAACCTCGAAATGAGAGAAGAAGAAGAATAATCATGCTCTACCGGGCTCAAAACTGTAACACCTCATATTTGGAAAAATAAGAAAATATTTTTTAGGGATTGCAGGTTGTGTCTACAGGTCCCATCTACAGACCGTAGAAGCTTTTACGGGCCGTAGATGGCAACCGTAGGAATGGGGAAAATGATTTTCTAAAATCAAGTCCTAGAACCCTTTTTATGGTTCACCAGGACGGTCTAGTATTCCTTGTACAAGTCATAGATAGGTCTCGTAGATGAGTACTAGACTTAGTGAAATTTTAAGGGGTAAAGATGGTTTCTACTGTTGTCATGTACAGACCATAGGAAGACCTACGAGCCGTGCATGGGTTCCGTCAAAAGTTGTTCCAAAATAATAGTTTCTGAACTTTCCTACGGTTGACCAGTACGGTCCGTAGAAGTACCTACGAACCATAGGTCCAAACCATAGATGATCTTCGGCAGTTATTTTAAAGGGCTTTTGGGTCTTTTCTATAATCGTTTTCAGTCAATACTATGTCGCTTTTCCTTCTACCCTAAGCCCTATATAAATTTTTTAAGCCCCAAATCACCCACTTTCAATTCATTCTCCTAAACTCCATAAAACTCAACAAAGTCATCCTCTCAAATTCTCTGAAGGCTAAGGAAGAAGAAGAAGAAGAGCTAGGGTTCCATTCAAGTTTCCAATCCTCCATTTTTCTTGGGCTTTTGGCATTAAGGTATGTGGGTACTCATCCATGTAGTACTTTCCTCCATGGGTCCCCAAAGGTTTCCAAATTCTCCTTTCAATTGCAAATGATTAAATTTAGGGTTTTAATTCAATCTCATGGGTTTTATTCAATTGTGATTGATTATTGTTAATTAAGTATTCTAATACATAATTCAATGTTAATATATGATATTAGGTTAAAATTATGTTGACCCATGCCTAAATTATAATTTTCCAACTAAGAAGGTATGATTAACTCATGAACCTATGAATTATGAAATTGATGAAGAGATGCATGCTTTTATTAAGTTACTATAGATGATGTAAGAATGCTTTGAAAGGAAAGTATCAATGCTATTGGGAAAGGTGTTTCTCACATATATGGATTCACATTGATGAATGGTTTTCTCATCTATATTGAATTATGTTTAATAAGCTATTCTATGTTTTAATTTTGAAAGATGTGGATTGGTATGGATTATTGTCTTTCCTATGTTAAATTGATATTTGACTTTTATCTATTTAGTTGGATTAAGACCTAGCACCGAGAGGGCTTGAGGTGGAGGCTCAAATAGGGTAGTCTCTAGTAGTAACATCTAGTCCCTAGCTACGTGCCCTCGTAGAATTGTCTTAAATTACCTAGATAGTGGATCCACTTTAGCAAAAACACATGATATGAACAGATTCTACACTGGCAAGTAGTTTCTCCTTCTTTCGGTATGAGGGATATACCAGATTCAATGATATAGCTCTCATGGTCTTATTTTCTATTAAAGCTAACATCTCACAAAATGACTGTGTTTTCTTCAAAGCTTTTACTATGTCCTTTATTTCAAATGCATTGACTATATCATGTGATTTCCAAGTTTTACTTCCTTATGCTTAGAATGTCCAATTATTGATCATGTCTACATGCGTTAAACAATTTATACCATCATGTTCATGTTTATGCATATTGCCCCATACTTAGTATATTCCATGTACTAACACATACTTTTGCCTACATTATCTCATGAATGTAGGGTCCGACGTTTCTACTCCGCATTCTCATGGCTAGTTGGTTTCTTAGACTTTAATTATTGGTGAGTCCTCATGTTCTGAGGACCGAGACACCATTTTTATTGGTTTATGTTATTTTGTTTCAAACTTTGTATGTGATGTATGGGTTATGTCCCAATCACTTTCCTTATAATGTATCATATGAATTTGAAACTTAAGTTACACTTTCGCTTTGTGAAACTTTTCATATTTGAAATGTTTTCTTTCAAGTCTTCACTTTTATTTCTTGTATGATGTATGTTAAGTGGCTTGTGTAGGGCCTCTCGGGGTCCTATACATCGTGTTACGCCTAGAGTATACTTTGGGTTGTGATAGGAACCTACACAAGTGTACAAAAAAGGAGTGAGTACCAAACAACATGGTACTCAGAAACCAACCAAATAAATAAGGCAGCCTAGCTAGAAATAGAATACTCATTTCATCCCAATCAGACCTCCTCAAACTACAACCTACATAGAATTCAGTCCAACCTAAGAGTTTCAAAAAACATGGCTCACAAGGCTTATAATCATAGTTCAACAGTAACGGTTCCACAACCAATACGTATCAAGTATTTCAATCACAAGTAGCAAGTAATTCAATCACAAGTAACATGTAGATCAATCACAAGTAACACATAGATCAATCACACTTATCAAATGCATCAAATAATAAAATTTAACTCTTGCCAGAACCATATCCATTCAATACAATATCACTAGCGAAAACCATTTCCCATCGGGTTTATATCACATCACTAGCCGGAACCATTTCCCATCGGGTTTATATCACATCACTAGCCGGAACCATTTCCCATCGGCTTTATATCACATTAGTAGCCGGAACAATTTCTCATCGTCTTTATGTCACTAGTCGGAACCACTTAATATTGACTTTATATCACATCACTTACTGGAACCATTTTCTTTCGGCATAATATCACTAGCCAAAACCATTTCCCATTAGCTTTATATCACTAGCCAAAACAATTTCCATCGGCTTTTTAGCACTTGTCTCAACACGGTGTACAACAATCAATGAACATAAGAAATTTCACACTGTAAGAAAGAGAAAAAAATTCAAGTCCATGCTTATGCCATCAAACCATTTCATCAATCAATCAAATAGGGTTCACAACAAGGCAATTCACAAGCATTATAATCAACACGTAGCCTTTTCATATTTTTATTCATGAAGGTTAATCAAGAGAAACAATGAACTCATATCTCGTTTCCATTACTCCCCAACACATACAAAGAAATGAATACACAATCCTACTAAATTAACAAGGATTAAGAGATCAATTGCCTCAATTCAATCAACTAGTCACTCCAAGACTTCAGTCTTCCCTTTCCGAACAATGTATAAAGACACACAATCAATTTCAATTAAGTATTCACAATAAGATTCTAAAATTAATAATACCTAATTCATGCTCTTTGAAAATTGGTCTTTCAACTTGAAACCAAATTCTGAAAATGAGGTTTGAATCGAAAAATCTTTACTTGAAAACATTACCTAAGGCATTTGGAACTCATTGGTGAAAATCATTTCGAAAAAGGATTAAAAATCAGTTCACAATCATTGTTTTAGTTTAGAACTGCAGTTCTTGAAAAACCTTGTCATTTGTCAATCAAAATCCCAAGTTTTGATGTTAGAATCCATAAATAGTCAAAGGGAAATGAAGTTTTAGGTTCAAAATAAAAAATACCCAAATGATTCAACATGAAAATTCTCTCAAAAATTGTTTTCAAGGGTTTTACATAGCTCAAAAATGGAAAATGAGGCTTAAACCTTAAAATTTGCAGGTCATACCCCCCTTTGATGTCGCAAAAGCAACTACTAGTTTGCAAAAGTGAACTCCAAAAATAATCCGACCTATGCTTTCACGAATCGGGCCTTCAATTTCATGAAGGTCGCAACCGTGAACAGGCCCTTCACGATCACTAAGGGAAAAGGAAATTGAACCTTCACAAAAGAAAATCAAACCTCACAAAAGTGAACCCACCCTCGTGATCCCGAGATGCACTAGAACCCAGAACACAGTAAAATCAACCAACATAAAAATCATCAAAAGGACCCTCAGGATTCATTCGGAACCACGTACACACAAGCCATATATGCAAATTGACTATACTCGATATTCTGGACTCAATGGAACTGTCAAAAGATGAATCCAGGGTCTCCTTAACCCAACATTTGTGAAAGTCACAAGAAACTAACACAATGTCTAGAAAAGCCAAAACAAATTCACGACCTCTGAAAATAAAACCAAGACCTCTCTTAAACCTAAAATCATTCTCTGAATCCAACGGAACTCTGGAAATTCTGATCGGAGCATCTGGAGCCTGAGTGTTGACCAAAGTCAACCCAAAGGCTAAAACTCCACAAATTTCCAACATAGGACCTCAAATCCTCAAAAAGACTCCAATCTAAAACCGATTTTTCTCCTGGACCAAGTTCCATGTTCCACGACTAATGGAATTGATGGATTTCCATTTAGATACTTGAAACTCCAAAAGACACAAAAAAAATCACTTTTTAACAACTTTAGCCTTTCAAACTTGAAACTTACAATAAAATTCACAAATTTTTACTCAAAGTTTGAACTGACTTTCAAAACTAAATCATAAAAGACTCGAGGTCAATATCGGGAAGGAAAAATGGTAAATTTATAGAAAACTACCAAAAATGACAAATTGGTCATTACATTATCCACTACTAAAAACCATGTTTATCTCTAAACATAAAGCAAAAGAAAGTGCCTGAAGCCTGGAAAAGATGAGGATCTGTTGCACGCATATCCAACTTTGTCTACTAAGTCACCTCACTAACTGAACGGTGCTTTCACTACATTTTCAGTAAAGCAATCTCCTTGGTCCTGAGCTTTTGCACCTACCTATCCAAGATTGTTATAGGCTCCTCCTCAAAAGACAAGTCTGGACCCAACACAACTGAATCAAGAGAAAGTACATAGGATTGATCTGGCACGTACTTCTGAAGTATGGAGGCATGGAAAACGGGATGCGCGGCTGATAAACTAGGTGGCAAGGTAAACTTATAGGCCATCTCTCCCACTCGGCTCAAGATCTCAAAAGGCCCAATGCATGTAGTGCTTAGCTTGCCCTTATTTTTTAACCTTATCACACCCTTTATGGGCGACACTTGGAGCGAAACATAATCACCCTCCATAAACTCTAGGGCTCGATCTCTCCGATCTATATAACTCTTTTGTCAACTCTGTGTTGTCAACAGTCTATCCTGAATCATACGAACATGATCCATAGAATCCCTAAGAAAGTGTGTATCTAAGGAGTCATCACATTTGAATCAAACTATCGGATCAGAGATCTACATCGTCTTCCATACAAAAAATTAAATTGGGCCATCTGAATACTTGAATGGTAACTGTTGTTGTAGGAAAACTCAGCTACAGGTAAATGATGATCCCATATATCACCGAAATCAATCACACAAGCTAGGAGCATGTCCTCCAACATTTGAATCATCTTCTCGGACTAACCATCAATCTGAGGGTGTAAAGAAGTACTCATATCTAACAAAGTTCCTAAACCATGTTGTAGAGCCTTCTAGAAATGGGAAGTGAACAAAGTATCTCGATCAGAGACAATGGAAACAGGAACTCCATGTAGTCGCACAATCTGGCTAATATAGAGTTGGGCTAACTTTTTTGCCGTATACTTCACCCGAACTGGGATGAAATGAGTGGACTTGGTCAGCATATCAACAACCACCTAAATAGAATTATAACCAGCTACGGGGATAGGTATTCCCAAAAAAAGTCCATAGTGATCTATTCCCACTTCCAAGTAGGAATAGGAATCCTCTGATGTATACCACTGGACCGTTAGTGCACACACTTGACCTGTTGGCAATTCAAGCACCTAGAAACAAAATCTTCAATATATATGTTCATGCCACACAATTAGTAATGCTGACTCAGATCATGATACATCTTCATCGCTCCTGGATGAGTGGAATATTGAGAGCAAAAGGCCTCATCAGGAATCAGTCTAATCAACTCACCCACCTTGGCATATATATCCTACCCCCAATCCTCAAGTTACCCTCAAATTCAAGGACAGTTTCCTTGGATTCCCCTCTCATCACCTTGTCTCAAATGAGACATAGCTTTTCATCATCAAAATTGAAACTCATGGATCTATTAAACTAGGTAAGAATGAGCCTCTATGAAAGCAATCAAGCCTCCACTCTCCTTAGAAATCTACAATTGGACAAGGTTGTTGGCTAACCTCTGAAGATCTCTAGCGAATGGTCCCCCCTCCACACTAATAGCAACAAGACTCCCCATGCTAGAAGTCTTTCTACTCAAAGTGTCGGCCACTATATTGGCCTCTCCTGGATAATATAAGATAGTGATGGCATAGTCCTTTAGTAGCTCAAGCAATCTGTGATGCCTCAACTTAAGATCCTTCTAACTAAAGATGTACTAAGGACTATGATGATCATTGAAGACCTCACAATGTACCCCATACATATAATGTCGCCATCCCTTAAGCACAAATACTACAGCTGCCAACTCTACATCATGAGTAGGGTAGTTCTTCTCGTAGGTCTTCAACTGTGTAGAAGCATAGGCAGCCACTTTCCCCTTCTGCATCAGAACACCAGCCAACCCGATTGTAGAAGTATCACAATAAACTATGAAGTCCACACCCTTCTAAGGTAAAGTCAAAATAGGAGCCGAAGTCAATAAGGTCTTGAGCTTTTGAAAGCTCTCCTCACACTCATCAATCTACTGGAAGCTCACACATTGTCGAGTCAATCTGGTTAAAGAAGTTGCAATAGTAGAAAAGCTCTGAACAAATCATCTATAATAGCCTGCAAATCCCACAATACTCTTAATCTCAGTAATTGATGTAGGTCTTGTCCAAACTCTAACAACCTCAATCTTTGTCGGATGAACCCGAATACCTGATAACACTCTACTACAAGTCATCTAATTCTTAGTTTAGGTTGTGGCTAACAAGTATAAACCCAACTAGGAGTAGGGGTCGTTCCCACAGGGAGTGGTACGGTAGAGAATTCAATTAGGAAGTAAAAATGTGTTCTAATTGTTTGTAGAAGTAAATATTTTGCAACATGAAATGAAATCACGAAGTTTCAATAATTAATATCAAATGAGGGGAATTAGTAACAAATTTGTGAGAAAGAACAACTAACATGAGAATTAAACAATTAGAGATTAGACCTTAGGAATGTGATCAACTGAATGCTAATTTGCGTATTAGGTATTTACTAATTGTTTAAAGTTGTTGATTCTCAATGGGTAGGCTAGGTTTTGAATACAATAGCCATCTCTTGATCAATTATAATGTCTCATGTGAGTTCTCTCAAACTTCAATAAGCTTCACATTACCAAACAACTCAATTCCTTAATTAACCCAATTTCTCAAGCTTTGTATGTAAAGACACAATCTAACCCACTTTCTCAAGCTAGATTTTAAAGACGCAATCAATACAACTATCAAACAATCATTCTATTCTAATACCTCTCTCTTAAGAAAGCATAGAGAGCTAAGTTAGAAATGAATTTGCAACTTCAGTTCATCAATTAAAACACAAACAAATATTTGAACCCACTTCAAAACAACATTAAAATCATCAATTAATATCACCTATAAGCTAATTAATGCATTGGACTACATGATCACACCCCTAAGGTAAGGGGTTTTAGCCACACATAGCGAAAAGTAAGAAATTGTTACCAACAAGGTTTTCCATATGAATTGCTCACGATCTACAATACCCAAATGTTGAAATCAAAGCTAAAATCTTACAATCTCCAATTCTAGATCCCAAACTTCTCCAAGAATGTTAAACAATGTGAAAAATGTAAAAACTCTTAAAGAGTCACAAAAACACAGTGTTGGAACTGCTTTTCTTCTTTCAAAAAATGAATTTATATGTTCTCAAAAACTTAACACAGAGTCCATTTGCTGAGGTAAGTCCACCTCGCCTATCAACTCGGCAAAGCACCGAGTTGTGCTTCTTCTCGCCTTTTGGCTTGACTCCTGCATCAAATTGTTCTGGAAGTTTAGGCGAGCTGGATCGCGATCGTCGATCCATTTGGTGAGTCACTGATTCATCATTTTTCTCGCTAAGTTGGTTTGGACCATGGACCACTTTTCTGGAACTTTAGGCGAGCTGGAGGTTCACTCGGCGAGTCGTCGAGTGGCTTTTACGAGCTCCAGCTTCTCTTTTCTTTAGGTTTCCCAACTTTTTTCGCTCATTTTCACATTGTAATGTCCTTGTCTTGCCCTTAAGCACTCATTGCTGCATATTAACAAATTAACATTAGTTATGAGCACAAAAGAGGCACTGAGGACACTAAATCACTAAATAATATGCCCTAAATGAGTCAAAATTCCCGACTCATCAACACCCCCAACTTAAACTTTTGATTATTCTTAAGTAAAACACAAGATCAATTAGGTCAACAGGGATGTTTACAAATAGTGCTCCTTGAGACTCAACGTGAATGCACGCAAGATTCAATCTACACACGCAATATTTAATTGTGCACTAGAAGTTTCAAGCCGTGACTAGCTATCATCAATTAGAGTTCAAGTTCACAATGCTCACTTCAAATGCAAATTCATGCTCAACAAGAGTATTTGAATGCCCTCACATCAAGAATGATTCCATGCTCTCACAAGCCAATCAAAGATTACCAATTAAGGAATCGAAATCAACTCTCACACTCCCAATGAGAAACACATGCACGATTTTACTCATAAGCTTGCCTGTATTTTCCAACCAACACATCAGTCGGCTCATGCAAGATCAAAAAGGTCTTTCAAGGCTTGTAATTGGGTTGAGGGTATGAGTATTAGTGACTTCTACCTTGATGAAGCATGGCTCAAATTTCACTTCATCTCCTTTTCTTTCATTCTTTTCATCTTCACAACTCTGTCTTGGCATATTCAAAGCACATAAAAAATTTGGTATTTATTTCTACATTGCACGGTTGATACAAATTTTTCCTTTCTTTTGTTTTCTTTTTCCCTCTTTTTTTTATATGGAGGGGTTCCATATTTTTATCCAACACAAGTTCCCAAGGTTGAATTTCACAAACTTCTTGCTCGATTTCTTTCCTCATTCTTACCACACCCCCAACTTAGGCTTTTGGCCTAAGTTGGCTATTCAGACAAACCAATGTTACACAAAGGTTTTAGGTGGGGAGGACAAGGCCATTTGTGTTCATATTTAATTCAAAGAAAAGGTTAGGCTCAAATGGTGCCAAGCATGATTCACACACTCACAAGGTGGTCATAAAAAGGTATGGCAATTAGGTTCACTCTCAAAAATTTATGCCTAAGATCATTTCCTCCATTCACCAATGTTAGTCAATTGGACCAACGGGGCAAGTTCTAGGTATCACCATGCACATATTTCAAGCAAGCCTCACCACACAAGGCATTCAACGCAATCATTGATCTTGACTCTACAAGATAAGCTCACATGCAATGATCATTAGAAGACTCACTTTGACAGTCGGCTAGTCATAATGTGATGCTAAGAGTTCACCCATGACTTATGCAAATCAAACTACCACATTGAACTTGCACAAACATATCATTCATCAAGAGTACTATTCATGTTATCGGTATTGATTGCAACGGACACTCAAATGTACAAGAGAATAACAATCACCCACAATCACGCAATTAAGAGAGAACCCAATGAAATAAAGCCAACATTCACATTCCATAAATGAGGAGAAGTTTGAACAAAAGAAACAAAACAAAAAATATCCAAAAGACAAAATAAAAACAAAATATAACCAAATATCCAGAAGGAGGCTAGGTATAACAATAACACCCTAATGTAAACTACACAATGTCTTCAATGTCCATTAAACACTGAATGTCTCAAAAGTAAAGAAAGTGGAGGGAGAGTAAAAATCCACATGTCTAGCTAAGCCTGGGTGAACTTTGCATATCTAGGGCTGCCTCAATCTGGGCATCAGTGCCCGGCTCGACTCCAGCTGTAGAAGTCTGTGCAACTACCTCCTCTATGGGTTGAGAGCCGCTCGAGCCAATCATGGATGTGTCGCGTAGTGACACCTCTGTAGCCACCCTTACTAAATCACCCTCCAGGTCCTCCAGATCCTCGAACACCTCCTCCTCACGTGCTCCTATTGCGTTCTCATCCATCTCAGGTGTGTCAGAACTTACCATTCCTTATCAGCTATAACAACATCTCCGGTCACAATAGTTGGATGGATCTTGGAAACAGCTGGCTTATTAGTACCAGGGTCCTCGGGCACATCTAGATTGCCCCACAACATTGAGATATTAATGGATTTAAGCTCATCTGCATCACGCCGGAGACCGATAATTTTAGCCTTCAAGGCTGTCACATCCGTAGAGCTTTGGTCTGACGTCTCACACACCTCAACCCAAATAGTAAGAGCATCCAAAACTACCCTGTGGGCCATGATCATCTGTCTCTGTGCTCTTGGATCTTCCCAAATGGGATCCAAATAGAAGGAACATCGGCCTTAACCCTTGTTGCCCTAACATCATCTTAATAGGCAAGGTTGCACATCTTATAGATCATAGCTTATGTTAAGGAGGAATGGGAAGAAGTAGAAGGGCCAGGTAAAGTAGAGGTAGAAGAGTTAGGTATACCTATCGGTTCAACCGTCGGCGTAGACTAAGGGGCATCGGCCTTCATGGCCTCAATATTAACCACCGGAAAGGTGTCCAACGGAGCCTTCTTTCTCCTCTATGCTTCATCCTTTGTGTATTCAGCCTCAACTCTTCTAATGTCGGTCGATGATGCCAAAGTCACCTCTGTATCTGTCTTTTCCATAAACGGTACATCAGCCTGACAACATGTAACACCCCGGAAACTAGTAGCCTTAACTAGAGCTTGTTGTAATTGTTAGAGTCATAAAAAAAATTTCTCGTACTTAGAATGAAGGGTTTAAGGGTTAAACATCAAGGTACGACTCCCCAAGGACCAACCAAGGGACCTTGAGGAATACCCTCAAAGTCTACCCCAAACCTGCCCAAAATAGTGACCCACGGAGAGACCTATGCCCCATGGGGTGGTCCACGCTCCGTGGGAAAGGCTTGTGGGTCAAGGGCCAAATCCAGTAGATACATACCCCAACCCACGCCCCACTAGTATGGTCTGTGGGTCAGTCCACACCCCGTAGGTGGGGTTCATGGATAGGACCTGTAGGTTGTCTTAAGTGGATTAGGGCTAGGGGATTTTAAGTAATTTCCTTTTTAGTTAGTTTGATGTGGGGTCATTTTATATTGTTTTAATTCACCTATTTAAGTGTTTTTAAGTCATTAACCAACCGATTCATTTCATAAAATCGCAAACCCAAATCTATAACCAACTTTCCTCCAGAATCCTCTCTCTAGAATTCCAAGGAAGAAAAAGAAGAAAGGTGAAGCTTGGGTTGAAGAATCAAGATTTTCTCCTCAAATTCATGGTAAATCTTCAATAACGTATAGTAGATTTTTATCTATCGGTAGCCGTCACCCATAGAGCCCCATCAAAACCCCTAATTTCAAATCAGAAAAAACCCAAAAGTTAGGGTTTGACTTCAATCTAGTGGATTCCTTTCAAATTCATTTTAAATGATTAAATTATGTTTTTTATGGATATATTGATGATTTTATACGATTTTAAGCTGAATTCCTCAAGAATCCATGAATTACCCTATTTTCTCAAATTGGATCTTAAAGTGTGGGTATTGATTGATGCAAGTAGTATGTTATAGAATTATGAATGTTATGAATTGATTACTTGAATCATGTTATTAGCCATGCCTAATGTATTCATTCTACTTGTGTCTATTAAATGTGATATATGGTCCTTGAAGGGTAAATTATGAGATTTATGTATGACCATGATACTTATGTACATGCTTTATGAATAATTTGAGAATAATGTTATTATGACTATGATGTAATTGTGGTGTTGTTGAACGTTTATTCTCACTTACACACACTCTTATGAATGAAGTTTCTATGAATATGATAATGATGATGTGTTGATTGAAAGACTATTCTCAATTATACACTTATAAATGATAATGACATATTGTGAAAAACAAATCTAACCTAACTGAATTGATAGGCTAAGGGCACCTTTTCATGTGTAATTAAAGAACTATCCTAATGATATACCTTGAATCGATAGGCCAATGGCATTTCTTTCATGAGTAACTAATGATGTATACTAATGATGAACCTTATATCAGTAGGACAATGGCATCCCTTTCATTAGTGACTAATGACGTATTCTAAGGCTTTTCTTGAATCGGTAGTCCAATGGTACCCCTTTCATGAGAAGTCAATGAACTATTATAATGATGAACCTTGAATCGGTACACCAATGGTACCCCTTTCATGAGGATTCAATAAGCTATTCTGATGATGTACCTTGTACTAGTAGGCCAATGGCATCCCTTTCATGTGTAATGATGTTAAAAGAGAATTAACTACTCTGTGGGACTGTAATGCTTAGAATGGAGTGGATATTGTGAGGTGGAAGCTCTCCCTATGTATAGCCGGGTTTCTAGTAACAACCTCCCTGTCCCATACCTATGTGCCCACATAGGTTATTAGCTGGTGGATCCACCTAAGATAAAAGGTTACATGTTCTATATTAGGCAAGTAGACCCACTCTTTTTGGTGTGGGGCATGACACTGGATTCCATGTTAAGCTCACATGGTCTATGTCGGTTAAGGATTATTCCCACTATGAACAAGAATATGAGTTATGAACTATGGTTACTCAAGAAGCTCTATTAAGTGTGGGTGGGGGTATGGGACTTCATCCATGCACTGCACAAGTAGATTTTGAGAGTAGTTATAGTGTGTCCCTTTTATGTTATGATGGTTTATAAAATGAAGTAAGCTTAATGTGGATTGTTGCTATGAGTTGCTTTCCTTGATATGACTTATAAAATGTGAAGGTTTCCTTGTCTATGAGTATTAACTAAGGATGATATCAAAGAATGGTAAGTATGATTATGGTGGCCTAAAAGTGGTACTTAGTATAAATGGGATTATGGGATCTTATCTATGCATTGCATAAGTATAACTTAGGGTTGTTTATGAGATGGTTCTAGTATGCTATGGTGATTTATATGTTGAATATGCTTGTAACTTATGCTTTTATACTAAACTGCATGATGATTCTCAAAATTGGTAAAGTGCATACTTTTCAACTATAATGTCCTTTTTATCATGTTTTAAAGATTTTTATGCATGGCTATTATACTTAGTGCAATTTTTGTACTAACCCATATTTTCTACAGTTTCTATAAGTGTAGGGACCAGACTTTGAGGTGATCTTCTTTTGGTTCAAGCTTGGATCAACTATTCTACTAGCTTGTGGTGAGTCCTCAAGATTCGAGGATGTATGAGTCATTAGTAGTGTATTTCTAGTTATTTCATCTCGGACTATATTTTAAGGGTTTTGTCCCTATTTGATTCAAGGATTCTATTAGATGGCTAATTGAGACAAGGTAGACTTCCACTTGCTTTTATATAACACTTCAATTGTATGGATAAAGTTTTTAAATTCCACATCATTTATTTTATCGTATGTTATGATATGCTAAGTGGCTTGTATGAGACCCATTTGGGGTCAAGTACGTCATGTTACATCTAGGGTATACCCCTGGGTCGTGACAAACTTGGCATCAGAGCACAAGGTTTAGAATGATTCTAGGATGATGTCTCATAAGCCACGTCTAGTAGAGTCTTGTTCATAGTGTGAAGCGCACTTCATTTATGAATGAGAGGCTATAAGATATTTAGGAAATCTCACTTCTTCATTCTCTAAGTCGTGCCATAGAGTTTAACTCTATGAGGTTTCTGTCCTACTCCTTATCCAATGGTCTTAAAGATATGACCACTCGAAGGGCTCATGCTACAAAGATCGAGGGAGAAAATGTAGGTTGTGATGCCAATTATGACTATGTGACTAGATAGGACTTGAGATTCTATACTTTGATGTTGCCTTTGTTATGAATGAGTTTTGTAGTTGTTTTATGTTAGGGATGGTAGAACCCTACTTGGCCATTGTGAGTTTTGGGTAAGTTGGAAGATTTGATGAATAGAATTGCTTAAGGATAAAGTAAGTATGGGAACCTATGAGTAGACTTGTCTTAAGAACTAGGCATGTATGGTGTTTATGAGATGTAGTATTTTGAGGGTTGTATGAGCCACCTAGTTAGTTATCTTTAAGATTGATCTTAAGTATGGTCATTTTGAGTAGGATGTTTAGATAATACATGAATATGATTAGTTGGTAGGTCCCACCAAAGGTGATGATATGAGTTGAAATAGATTAGAATTGACTTGCTCCGACCTTAGAATTGAAGGAGATGATTCTTAGAAGAGTTAGTATAGGCTTACTCCCAAGTAGGGGATGATGTGCCTAGATAGCAAGGTCGTTGAGTGTTTTTGATGTTCATGATTTGGATTGTCTTGAAGTTCTCACCTTGAGAGATGTATTAAGTTTGGGAAGTTTAGAACCCGGTAAGGTTATTATGAGTGTTTGACTATGCTTTGAGATTTCATGAAAGAATTACTACTTGAGGTTTTAGTAGAGGGCTTTCTCCCAAAGGGGAGATGATGTGCTTTGATAGGAAGATTGTTCAGAGTCCTGATATCCTCATCTATTTCTTCCATTCCAATTCTAGCTTGATACAAAGAGTTCCTTGCGACTTGTTTTATGATTTGGAGTCATGTGTATTTTAGAAATTTCCATGATCTCCTTATGTTATGCATGTTTTTGAGAAGTTCATGATTAGTAAGAAAATGAGTTTTTATGATTTATGGTCCTCATGTTGTTGTGCATTCAGTATGAGTTGCCTATATGTTTCATGAGATGAATTGTCGAACATGATTTATTGTGCTTTTGAGAGTAATTGCATAATTGGTTTCATGATAGTAAGTAGAGCATGCTTTGAGTAGGAGAAGGTAGTTCCTCCAATGAATGTTGACATGTTGAGTTTTCATGCATAATGGGTTGTTAGATGTAGTTCCTACTTCCTTGTGTTGCATTGAGTATGTTGAGATGGAGTTGATATCCTCCTTTGAATTGTGCATTATTTTGATGTTTCATGCATGATGGGATGCTAGTCTTGAGTCTTTAATTCCGTAAGGTGTTTAGATAGTCATTCGAGGACGAATGTTCCCAAAGGGGAGATAATGTAGCACCCATAAACTAGTAGGCTTAACTAGAGCTTGTCGTAAGTTTTAGAGTCGTAAAATTTGCTTCTCGTACTTAGAATGAAGGATTTAGGGGTTAAACGTCAAGGTACGACCACCCAAGGACCAACCAAGGGCCCTTGAGGAGGACCCTAAAAGTCTACACCAAACCTGCCCAAAATAGTGACCCACAGAGGGACCTACGCCCCGTAGGGTGGTTCACGCTCCGTGGGAAAGACTCGTGGGTCAAGGAAAAAATCTAGTAGCTACATACCCCAACTTACCCCCCACCAGTACGGTCCGTGGGTCAGTCCACGCCTCGTAAGTGGGGGTCGTGGATGGGGACATGTAGGTGTCTTAAGTCGGTTAGAGCTATGGGTTTTTAAGTAATTTCCTTTTTAGTTAGTTTGATGTGGGATCATTTTATATTGTTTTAATTCACCTATTTAAGTGTTTTTAAATCATTAACCAACCCATCCACTTCATAAAATCCCAAACCCAAATCCATAACCAACTTTCTGCTATAATCCTCTCTCTAGAATTCCAAGGAAGAAGAAGAAGAAAGGTGAAGCTAGGATTGAAGAATCAAGCTTTTCTCCTCAAATTCATGGTAAATCTTCAATAAGTTATGGTAGATTTTCATCTATGGGAAGACGTCACCCATAGAGCCCCTTCAAAAACCCCAATTTCAAATTTAGAAAACCCAAAAGTTAGGGTTTGACTTCAATCTCATGGATTCCTTTCAAATTCGTTTTAAATGATTGAATTATGTTTGTTTATGGATATATTGATGATTTTATATGATTTTAAGTTGAATTCCTCAAGAATCCATGAATTACTATATTTTCTCAAATTGGATCTTAAAGTGTGGGTATTGATTGATGCAAGTAATATATTATAGAATTATGAATGTTATGAATTGATTACTTGAATCATGTTATTAGCCATGCCTAATGTAGTAATTCGAGGTGTATTGATTGAATGTGATGTATGGTCCTTGACGGTAAAATTATGAGTTTTATGTATGATCATGACACTTATGTACATGCTTTATGAATACTTTGAGAATAATGTTATTATGACTATGATGTAATTGTGATGTTGTTGAAAAGCTATTCTCACATACACACTCTTATGAATGAAGTATGAATTAAGTTTCTATGATTATGATAATGATGATGTGTTGATTGAAAAACTATTCTCAATTATACACTTATGAATGATGTTGATATGTTGTGAAAGGCTTTTCTCACCTAAATGAATCGGTAGGCTAAGGTCACATTTTCATGTGTAATTAAAGAACTATACTAATGATATACCATGAATCGGTAGGCCAATGGCATCCCTTTCATGAGTAAATAATGTAGTATTCTACTGATGAAGCTTCAATCGGTAGATCAATGGTATCCCTTTCTTGAGAGACTAATGACGTATTTTGAGGCTTGTCTTGAATCGGTAGGCCAATGGTACCCTTTTCATTAGAAGTCAATGGACTATTATAATGATGAACCTTGAATCGGTAGACCAATAGTACCCTTTTCATGAGGATTCAATAAGCTATTCTGATGATGTACCTTGTACTAGTAGGCCAATGGCATCCCTTTCATGTGTAATGATGTTAAAAGAGAATTAACTACTCCGTGGGACTGTAATGCTTAAAATGGAGTGGATATTGTGAGGTGGAAGCTCTCCCTATGTATAGCCGGGTTTCTAGTAACAACCTCCTTGTCCCATACCTATGTGCCCACATAGGTTATTAGCTGGTGGATCCACCTAAGATAAAAGGTTACATGTTCTATATTAGGCAAGTAGACCCACTCTTTTTGGTGTGGGGCATGACACCGGATTCCATGTTAAACTCACATGGTATATGTCGGTTAAGACTTATTCCCACAATGAACAAGAATATGAGTTATGAACTATGGTTACTCAAGAAGCTCTATTAAGTGGTGGTGGGGGCATGAGACTTCATCCATGCATTGCAAAAGTAGACTTTGAGAGTAGTTATGGTGTGTCCCTTTTATGTTATGATGGTTTATAAAATGAAATATGCTTAATGTGGATTGTTGCTATGAGTTATTTTCCTTGATATGATTTATTAAATGTGAAGGTTTCCTTGTCTATGAGTATTAACTAAGGATGATATCAAAGAATGGTAAGTATGATTATGGTGGCCTAAAAGTGGTACTTAATATAGATGGGATTATGGGATCTTATCTATGCATTGCACAAGTATAACTTAGGGTTACTTATGAGATGGTTCTATGCTATGGTGAGTTATATGTTGAATATGCTTGTGACTTATGCTTTTATACTAAAATGCATGATGATTCTCAAACTTAGTAAAGTGCATACTTTTCAACCAAAATGTCCCATTTAAGCATGTTTTAAAGGTTTTTATGCATGGCTATTATACTTACTGCAATTTTTGTACTAACCCATATTTTCTACATTTTTTATAAGTGTAGGGTCCGGACTTTGAGGTGAGCTTATTTTGTTTCAAGCTTGGATCGACTATTCTCCTAGCTTGTGGTGAGTCCTCAAGATTCGAGGACGTATGAGTGATTAGTAGTTTCTTTCTAGTTATTTCATTTCGAACTATAGTGTAAGGGTTGTGTCCCTATTTGATTCAATGATTGTATTAGATGGCTAATTGAGACAAGTTAGACTTTCTCTTGCTTTTATAAAAGACTTCGATTATATGGATAAGGTTTTAAATTCCGCATCATTTCTTTTATTGTATGTTATGATATGCTAAGTGGCTTGTATGAGACCCCTTCAGGGTCAAGTATGCCTTGTTACATCTTGGGTGTACCCCTGGGTTGTGACACGACACAACTCCCTAATTAGCACTGGAAATGTTAACGAGGTATGGTTTTGTTTTTCCCTCATCACCATCTCCTGATAAATGATTTCTTTGAGATTCCTCTGCTCCCGATCAAGAATAAAACCTAACAGTGCAGCCTTAGGATGCCAAATAATTGATTCATTCTGAGAAGGCATCAGGGTGTTGGAAATGAATCCAAACCAGTAATGAGCAGCCACATGCAGGTCATTCTTCTCAACCACCACTCCCGCCCCTATCCAGGGCAGATTAACATCGCTCAGCAACGGAGTCAACCACTCCTTCAACTTATCCATAGTTTTGGTCTTGACCATGTCGGCCAAGGAATGGATGGTACACGTAGTGCAGTCCAGCATATCATTGGTGTTGGTCTCGCTGTACTTTACTCTCTTTCACTGCACCTCTACATAGTCCATCGGTGCTATAAACCCAACCTTCTTCCTCCACTTCTGGACTAGCCTTGCATAACTCTCATAGAATTCCCAAACCCAGTAAGGAACATAAGGATTTTAAGGTTGAGTAAACTGTTAAAATTTGTTGAAGTTCAGCATCTCCCACACATCCAGATACATGTCTACCACACCATCTGTCGACAATTGCTTCTCCTCTAAAATGGTCCTCAAACCAAAAACCTTTAATCAGTTCATAGAACAATGAGGATATGCTGGGGCCGGAGGCACTTGAGGTGTTTGTACTGTTGCAGGTGTTGGAGGTGTTGGCAGCGCTGGAAGTCTGGCCAATGGATCATGAATTTCTTTAGAACGCAATTTGGCACGCCTCTGCTTTAGCAACCCTCCCTCAGACTCCAGTGTATGCACTAGAGTCCTGGACCCCACAACTTCTTTCGTTTCAGACTCACAGGATGTAAGGTGAATGGAGTTGATGCCCATGTTGTCCGATGAGCTTGAGCTCGAACTGGAACTCTCCACGACTTGTTTCTTCCCTTTGACCTTCACACTCCCCAAAAGAGGCTTAAGACGAGTGGCCTAGGGAGTTGTGACCTCCGCTGCAATTACGACCCTTTTTTCCATTTTCCAAGGTGCGGGACCTCTCACTCGGAGCTTAGGTCTCGCCATATCTATAGAAAAACACAAACAAAACACATGTGGTTGCAAAGGGTTAACAAAATGTCTTTTTTTTTTAAATGCAGGAAAACTTGTCAATCCATTCGGCAAGTCGCCGAAGCCATTTAGTGAGCAGTAGAGGGCTCGCCAAAAGTTCTAGAATGAAAAAGCAGAAATTCAGCATAAAAGGGCAATGTCACAGACCATTCGGCGAGTCGCCGGGTTCACTCGGTGACCAGAGGTAACTTCGCTGAATTTCATAGAAACAATCGGTCAAAAACAAAGTCATAAAGGTGAGACGGAACTCATTCGATGAGTTACCGAGTGTACTCAGTGAGCACATATGTATTGTCAAAAAATACATTGAAACATACTAACAGATCAGCTCAAATTAGCAATAAAGGGGGTCAATTGGCGAGTCGTCGAGTCACTCAGCGAGCTCGACTCAGCTCACCAAATGGCCAAACGTGCTAGATTCCCAACCCAAATCTCAATTCTCAATGCACAGCCTACAACAACCAATTTCAAGGAAAATTCTATAAAATTCAAACCTACCCATGACAATTACCTACCCTAGGAGTACTCAGACTTCCCCCAATTGGTCTAGATTCATCCAAACAACGATTGTGCCCTTAAGAATGATGTTACCCTATCCATCATTGGGAAAATTGGAGTTGTTTGGTGGAACTTGGGTTACTCAGACTTGACCCACACAAAACCCTACATGGAAACCCATAATTTACATGCTTTAAATGCAAATCTCAAACTAATTTAGGCTAAACAAGATATTAGGCATGCTTGAGTTCTAAATAGATATATACGAATAATTTAACACAGAATCAAAGCATATACTATATCTATGAAATACTCAAAGACATGCTCGACACAAGTTTTGCAATTTAAAAGCAAGTTCGAACAACCAACCTCAAGTTCAGAAACACGACACTAAGGCAAAGGGAAATAACGGGAAACACTTCAGATTCCGAGCACACAAGGATACCCACAAAAATTGAAATGAAAAACTATGATCTAAAATCTTATTGTAGGTGTGCAAGAGTCGATAGTTAAAAATAAGGAGAAGATTTGAATTTAAAACAGTTGAATGGTCTTTGACCCTTCAGTTCACACATCACTCGGCGAGGCTGATTAAAGTCGTCGATCCACTCGACAATTTGCTGAGTGGACTTTAGTTTACCGAGTTCAACAGAAACTCAGTCTTCCAGTTGGTCCAAGAGGCAAGATATGTCAGGCTTGCTGATCCACTCTGCGATTCGCCGAGTGAATTTTTAGCTGGCTCAATTGCCCTTTTTCTCAAAAATCTGAATTTCAACCTGCACATCCAACAAACATTATTCAAAACAATAAATAAAACTTGGGTTGCTTCCCAAGAAGTGACTTATTTAACATTGTGGCATAATGTGGCCATGTGATCATGTCTCATTCTTCGGGTTTACCAAAGTATCACTAGGGAGACCCCTTTCGGTTTTGGATTTAAATGAGCCGAGATCTAACCCATCTGAGTTTCAAGTTGCTTAATGGAAACCGAGTGTGAAGTTACCATTTAATTTAGAGATGAGACATCATCTTTCATCTCCTTGAATACCTTGTCTGATCCTTCAACCTTGTTCAAGATACGATCAACCATATCCTCGGTTTGGAAGCTTTCGGGATAATCCCTTGGTTCCTTCTGCTTTTAACGTTCATGAAGAGGCACATAGAGATCTTTATCACCATCTCTATCTCTCCAATTTTTACAATGGTGTAACACCCCAGAAAATTAGTAGGCTAAACTAGAGCTTGACGTGGGGGTTAGAGTCATGAATATAACTCCTCGTACTTATAATGGAGGTTTCATGTTAGAACGTCAAGGTACCAATCCTCAAGAACCAACTAGCGGCCCTTAAGGAAGACCCCTAGAAAACTGCCCAGGGCAGTGACCACGGCAGGACCCAAGCCCCGTAGGTGAGGGTTCCGTGGTTGGCCAAAAAGTTCCAGTACCTAATCCAACTAGTACGGGCCGTGGGCCAAACCACGCCCCGTGGTCGGGGTCTCGTTGGTGGTGACCTAGGGATTGTTTTGAGGAGTTAGTTTAGGGGAACTTTGGGGTTTTATGGTTTTAATTAATATTAAGTGGTGTCGTTTTAGCCTAATTAGAACCACCTATATAAGGATTTTAGACTCCTAAAATAATTCATTATCCTCATTATTTCTAAAAACCCAAAACTATTCCCAAAACTTTATCCTCTCCAAAAATTTCAAAGAAGAAGAAGAAGGAAGTTGGAGCTAGGGTTAAAGGAGTAAGGTCTTTCACTCAAATTCATTGTGAATTGTTGATTAAGGTATGATAGTCCTTCATCCATGGATAGCCTTCATCCACGGAGTCCCTTAAAATCCCAATTTTAAAATTAGAAATCCCAAAAGTTAGGGTTTGACTCCAAACTCATGGATTCCTTTCAAAAATCGTTTATAATGATTGAATTATGTTATATTATGTATAAATTGATTATTTCCTATGATTTTAAGTTGAATTCTCCAAGAATCCATGAATCCCCTATTTCTCAATTATGATCTTGTAATGTGGGTCTTGGTTGGTAAAGGGAGAATGTTATAGAATTATGCATGTAAGGATTGAATTACTTGAATTATGCTTATATCCATGTCTAATTTAGTGAATTCTAGATGTCTTGATGAATATGGTCTTTGATCCTTGAAGGCAAGGTATGAAAATTATGTATGATTATGACGTTTATGTATATGCTTTAAGAACACTTTGAGAGTAAAGTGATTATGATTATAATGTAATTGTTGTGTTGTTGAAAGGATGTTCTCACATACACTCATATGCATGAATGTGATATGATGTGAAAGGTTTTCTCACAATATGATGATTCTAAGGTTGAAAGGCTATTCTCACCTACTTGAATCTAAGATATGTATATGTAGACATGGATGGTGAAAGGTTATTCTCACGCATGATCTAAGAGCTATCCTATGAATTATGTTGGATTGAATGTCAAGACATTCTTCCATGAATATGAACTTAAGTCAATACTTAATATGTACTTCGTGGGAATTAATGCTTAGCACCCAATGGATATTTTATATGAGATGGAAGCTTTTACAATAGTTGAGTCCGTCTTCCAATGGGATCCTTTTACACTAGTTGAGTCTGGGTTCCCAAAGTATGTCTCATGAGATGAAAACTTTCTACCTTAGTTGAGTCTGGGTTTCTAGTAGCAATCTCCTTATCCCATAAACTATGTGTCCCCATTGGTATTTGTTAGTGGATCCACCTAAGCTAAAAGTATGGTTCTACCTTAGGCAAGTTGGACATGCCTTTTTGTTGTGGGTAACACCGGATTCCATGTTAAGCTCACATGGTCTATGTCGGTTAAGGCTTATTTCCCACAACAAGAAGAAAAATATGAATTATAAACTATGGTTACTTAATAAGCTTTGTATACAAGTTCTCAAGGCTTTTATGATGATTATGACTATGTTGACTATGTTATGACTTATGCTCTCTAAACTCTCAAATTATGTTTAAACTTGGTAAATTGCATACTTTTAAATGAAATGTCCATTTTAGCATGTTTTAAGTATTTTTATACATGGCTATAACACTTAGTGCATTTTTGTACTAACGCCTACTTTTCCTACATTTTTCCCAAGTGTAGGGTCTGGTTCTCAAGGCGATCACTATAGTGGCTAAAGCTTGGATTTGTTTATTCTCCTAGCTTGTTGGTGAGTCCTCATGATTCGAAGATGGATGTTATCTCATTGTAGTTTCATTTCTTGTATTTCCTTTTCGGAGTATGTTGTATGGGCTTGGTCCCTTTCTAATTTCGAATATTGTAACAGATAACTATGTTGAGACTTAGAGTCTAGACTTCCGCTTTAGATTTTATGCTAATTAGCTTGTATGGAGTCCTTCGGGGTTCTATACGCCATGTTACATCTACGGGGTACCCCTGGGTAGTGACAAACCTGGTAATCAGAGTACAAGGTTTAGAATGATTCTAGGATGATGTCTCATAAGCCACATTTATGAATGCGAAGTTGCAAGATGATTAGGAAATTTCACTTATTTCATTACTCTTAAGTCTGCGATAGAGTTTAACTCTATAAGGTCTTTCTTCTAATCCTTACCCGGTTGTCTACTGGACATGACTACTCAAGGAGCTTTCACCGATGGATTTGAAGGAGACTATTGATCAAGGAGCTCCTCTTCAAGTTCCTCAAGTTCCGGTTGATCAAGTGACTAATGAGAAAATTAGGTTTGGTTTTCAATTGTTGGCTCAAGTCGGGATAGACTCTCCAAAAATTTATGGGTCAAAGATGGGGAAATGTAACAACCCTCAAAATGAAGTAGGGTAAAGTAGAGCCTCACATGGGTTTTATGCATTAATAACCTGTTAAAAATAATGAAGAATAGCCTTTTTATTCAGTTTTAAAGATTTTGGAAGTCAAACGTCAAGGGATGACCAAGACGTTCGAAAACTAGTCTTTTGTGTGTTGGTGTGTTCTAGTATGTTGTTCATGTTTTAATGTGTTGGTTGGAGTCTAAAATCAGTGGAGGTGACCCTAGTGTCTTAATAAATATTTTTAGGGTCAAAACATTCGGGTACGACTCCCCGGGACCACCCTAAGGGTCCCCGAGGAGGACCCCAACCCTTGGCCAAACAAAATGCCAAGGCAGCTTGAAGTTGTTCATAGAAGGAGTGGCTCCACGTCTTGGAGACACCTCGGACTCTACTGTCTCAAATTTAATTTCCAGAAACTTGTGGGAACACCTCCGTGTCGCGGACTTGGTTCCCGATGAAATCTGCAAATTAATACTCAAGTTTGACTTATTTAAAAGGTCCAAATAAGTGAGGGGTGGTTTGGGTACTTTGGGGAATTATTATAAATGGTTACTCTACCTATTTTAGGGTATTTTAAGTTGGTTAAAACCCCAAAACCTAGAATTAGACCCCATTCTTCAAATTGACCCTTCCCTCTCAAAATAGATTCTCTCAAAAACTTCATTGAAGACCTTGATGAAGCTCAAGCTAGAAGATGGATTTTCAAATGATTTCTTCTTCAATTTCTTGGGTCTTCAATAATTAAGGTATGGTAACTCTTGATTCTTGAATAACCTCTCATTCAAGGAGTTCTATCAAAGATTTTTAAAAGTGATTCAAAGACCAAAATTCCCAATTTTCAATCTAAACATGGGTCCCTTGTCAAACGATTTTCTAAATCATTATATTGATGAACTAATGTGGAATTAAGGTTTTTAAGATAATTTTCAAAGGAATTCTTGAAGAACCCATGATCCCCAAGTTCTCAAAAATTGGCCTATGATGTGGGTCTTTATGAATATGATCTCTATTGGTGAAATTATGTTTAGAATAGATTGTATTGATGTTTCCTATTGTTATCTATACTTATTCATGTTGAATTGTTGGTATATTGATGAGTTGAGAATTATGGCCTTATGGGCAAAGTTATGGGTTGATCCCTTTGTTTATAGAATTGCACTTAGATTATGTTTATGTTATTGAATTACATTGTTGATTCCTATTTATATCTATGTCAATTTATTATGTATAGTTGAGGATTGATCCATGGTGATCATGGCTTGGAGAATTGGTAAGTTGACCTAACTTCTAGTCTATAGTATGAGAATTTATGTTGTGTGGTTTGGTCCACTTATGGTGGCGGTGTTTACTTCTTGTCTATATATGCATGTTGATATCATGGTCTTGAAGGCAATAGATGTGAAGTGAATTGATGATTATGATGCATATGTTTATGAAGTTGTGCTATGAAGGTTATGTATGAAATCCTCAATGCTAGCATGATGTTTAAAGTGTGTTGATGATGAGGAGTATAATGTGAATAATAATGTTAGGGATAAAGTGTGGTCTACTTAATTGATTATGTTAGGTACTATTGTGGAATGACCCCTACCTATATGACCCCTATATGAATGTTTGATCATATACATGTTAGGAGTACCTATTCAATGTTGAATGTGTCCTTGTCTCCTATGATGAAGTGTGGGTGTGTGGTCTAGAGTCCCTAAAGGCTTTATATGTGAATTGCTCATGATTTGGGGACATTGTGAATGTGTTGTGATCCCTTGAGGGAAAGCGCACTCAATATCAATGTTGTTGCTATTATGTCACTATGAGGACCAATATGCACGCACACACTCTACATGTATAGCTATGAATATAATGTGTTATGGTGTCTATTGAAAGGTTAACTCTAATATGCACCCTTACATCTTATTATGCATGCAAAGTGTATGATTAGCAAGGTATGAATATGTGTTGTATAAAGGTGTTTATGTGAAAGTCTTTCTCACATATGTACACACACATGAATGAATGAATAAGGTTTATGATAATCTAGTGAAAGTGAGTCTCTTGAA